>JAEIIJ010018955.1:0-28660 GCA_018904815.1 Drosophila ogumai | reverse complement strand
TTGAATTATTTTCCTGTTTTTCATCTTCAATTCATTTCCATTCATTTCATTACTAAATTTCAAATTTCTTGTCGGGACCAATAAGAACTAAAATGTTTATATAGCTTACAATTGGTTTTGGTTTTTTGTATAGTTTTAGCTTCTCGCTTTGCTTCGAAATATATATTATTATAAGATAGTTTTTTATTTGTTGTTCGTCTAGAGGCTAATTGAACTTTGTTATTTAGGAAAATAATAAGAAGAACGCTTTTGTATATTTTGTATTATTATTTTGGAAGTGTATTTTATTGATGCACTGCAATTTACAAATCGATTTAGAAATAAAACATAATAAATTCTAGGCATAACATAAGATATTCAATAATTGCACGAAAACGAACCCGAGAACGAGAACTATCCTGGCCGTAACCCGACCCGGCCAATATTACCTGGCCCATATCGATCAAACGAGACGGGAAGCAAAAGTCCAAAGTGGAGGAAGAGTTGGTTGATGACCCGATTTCCTACTGACTGGATGGAATGTTCTTACTATATGTGTCTTGGTTTCTTCTGTGTGTCTGTTTGTTTTTTTTTTTTCTTTTTCGTTTTGTTTTGTGTTTATAATTTATCGCATTTAAATATAAATTTTCATAATCATGTTTCTCTAATTGCGTTTGTCTCAAAAAACTTCATTCATAGTTTATTATTTTTTTGGAAACTCTTTTCTGGCTACGCTTAGATTTAGTTTTTTAGGCTGCAAATGCTAAGAAATTATGTTTTTGATGTTTATATATAAATATAATTTTTTTTGTTTTTATTAATTTATTATCATTATTATGGATTTTTTTGTGTAGTTTTTGCTTTTGTTTCGCTTTTCGTCATATACATATACATAAATTGAATTTTGTATATTTGAATTTTTTGTCTCCTGTCGTATATAATTCCGCTCCTTCTGCTTGGTTTTATATAAATTGAAAACTTAATTGTAAATGTAAAAATGTTAAAACTACATTCAATTATAAATAATGTTGGTTTTGTCTTGTCGTATTATTTATATGCAATGTTCGCTCGTTACGTAATAATATTTATAATTAATATTAATTAATTAGCATAGTTTACGTTACGTTTATGTAATTCTTTAAAGCAATAACAAGCCATTTCATTTAATTTCATTTATTCTCTTTACTAATCGGGTTTCTTGAATTAATCGCCATTGTTTCGTCATATTTGTGGTGTGTGTGTGTGTGTGGTTTTTTATAGTTTTGGATGTACTAAATCATGCAAATTGCTTCATTCATTACCGCTGAATCCCCGACCATAAATTCACTCTTCACACCCCCAACTCTCTATGCAAAAAGGAGGAATTCACTTCTTCTACTTTGGGTTTTTTTCTGCGCTTCTCTCTTCGCGCCTTAATTATTTCACAAAATTTTACAATCTCGCAGAAGGAGAGATATAGAGAGAGAGAGAGACAAGTGGAGACAACAACCGACACCAGAGGCCTTTAAATCCCGACCTATATCTTTGCACCTGAATAAGTTAAATGGGTGATGTGTGTGTATGCGCGCCAATGCCATTTGATAGTTACCCCATTTGAGTTTACTACTCGTTATATTTTAATCTGCCATCTAGCACGATGTTCTTTCTATGGGTTTTTGATGTTTCGTTTTCTATTCTTTTCCTTTTTTTTTTGTGGGTTCTGCTGTTTGTTTACTCAATTTGTAACATAAAAATATGAATATAACTATTTGCTAAAAACCTCTAAAATGTGTCGCCACGTTGCCGGGCTTTTAGAAATCGCAAAGAAGATGATTATGATGATGAACATCGCAGATCCTGCCAGATCGCAGCGAATAAACATATATATAATATATATATGTGTCTCAGCTTCCACATCGGTCGCCACCTCCTCGTCCGGCTTATTACAAAAAGGGTATCAAGCGCGCCATCTTCAGTGCGTTCTCCAAAAAGGCGCTCCACAAGTCGTTCAGGCGCTTGGAGCGCGACATTAGGAAACGCCAGGTGAGCAGCACCGCCACCAGCTTGGTCAGCTGATGCAGATAGTAGAGCCTGTGTAGTGAAAAAGCAGTGGATAAGGTTAAATGGGTATTAAAATCAGTTGGGTTAGAACAAAGATAATAGTATAAAAATAAGATCTAAAGCTACCTTCACTAGACTCTCTATTAAATGTTGATGAAAAGCTGATTCTAGATCTGCCTGGTTGCAAAGCTTCTCGCTGTTTCTGTGTAAGCTTATACATTCAAACGTTTCCATGGATATACGTTTGCAGACTGGCAGATCTAGAAAGCAAGCGTATAGCGTACATCATCTTATTTAATAATTCCAAATAATATTTCCAGCACATTATATTTATCATAATTCAATACTACGAACTTCGAAATTTTCCCTACATTTACCATAGTATACATTTCCCTCTCGGACATTCAATACAAAAGCCTCACCTGAGCATGCGTTTTCTGCTGGCCGGCAGCGAATCGGGCCGCTGCTTGAACAGGAACTCCCTGAAGCCCAGCACATAGCGTTCCACATAGTTGTCCCAGTTGATGTGGCGCACATCGAAAACGAAGATCTCGCGATCCTTGGGACTCAGCGTGTGCAGCAGGGCGTGGACATTGTCGTCCTTGAAGCGCCATTGGCGTGTGGCAAAGTACTCTAAGCATTCCACAGCTTTGGCAATTTTATTTTGTACGTTCACAACGCTAAAAAAACAGAAAAAACATATCATGAAAAGCTCTGGGGAAAAAGCGATTATAGTTGAAACTTACAATGGCTTCTTGCCCATGATCCTTGCCACTCCGTCCAGAATGTAGGCCGGTAGAAAGTGTTTGACTATACAATTCAGTGTGTTCATGGGGCGGTTCATGCGCAGGTCGCCAGTCGGATACCACAGGCAGCCCTCTGGGAAAATAATATACAATATAGTTCCGGGTAATTATTAAGGTCTCAGACAGGGCGAGGCAGTTATAGCGTTTTTCGGGAATTTTTTTCTTTTTGTCAAGGGGTCATTATTTTTAGGGGCACGTTTCTCACCCAGGGGATGCTTGCGCACACTGCACATGGCGTGTTTGACAAACTCCGACCAGATGATGGGATTGCGCTGGCCGGTGCAACAATTGTAGATGAGTAGGTTGTTGGACTTGCGGGTCGCTGTGCGCCAGGCGGCGGCAATCATCAGGTTAATCACAATATCGACAGGTACCATATCGGCCACATAGTTCTTCTCGCACATCATCGTTCGGAACATGCCCTTGGCCAGCGCCGAGACTAGGCCCGTTGGCCCATTGAAGTTATCCACCCATCCGGCGAATGGCTCATTCAGACTGGCAGTCACTGTAGAAGGAAAATTAAAAGATAATTAATTATAATAAATTTCTACATTTTTAGTATTTTAAAATATGTTTATCTTCTTTTAAATGTGCCTAAAATATTTGTTAAAATGTTTTAAATGTAAACCATTCAAGCAACTTTATAATACAATTACAAGATTTTGTTGCTTCTAGAGAAACAACTTGAAATATTGTTAATTATCATTATTTGGTTTATCTACTCTATCCAAGGTAATCTTGATTGGCCATAGAATTAAGCAAATGTCGCCGTTCAATCGAAACACAAATGCAAACCAAATTAGAGGCTCAAGTGTTGGGAATATTTACGGATACTCAATGAGTTTGTTTATGATGATTATATATGTAGTATATGGCTTACCAATCGATGGCCTCACAATGGCAACGGGCAGATTACCAGCCTCCTTAAGTAACATATGCTCCGCTAAGGCTTTTGTAAATGTGTACGTATTGGGACGCTTGCCAATTAAGCGCGGTGTCAGCTGTAAATATACATTAATTAATTATATATGGTAAATAACTTGATAAATATATTGAAGAGCTTACCTGATCGAGTATATCCTCCGGAAGCCAGTTGATTAGTGAGATGATATCGTCGGGATTGTAGGGCGGTGCATAAATAACCTCGGACACATCGGTTCTATCGCAATTGCAATAGGCAGTGGATACATGGATTAGTGCCTATGAAATGTACAGGCAATTTTGGGTTAATTCCTTGGATCATCTTGGTATTCTATATATATATCCTAAACTTACGTCCAGTGACAGCATGCGATGGCAGAGCTCGACGAGACGTTTCGTGCCCAGCATATTGATTGTGACAGACAGTTTGAGCTTCTCATCGAATTTCACAGTGGCAGCCGAATGAAAAACAACGGAAACATTGCGACACAGTAGGTTCTGAAAAATAGTAGACCGTTCTTGATTAAATATGAACTATAAAGATATGGTAAATAGGGAAAAACCTCACCTGATCTTTTTCTGAAATTCCCAGTTCCTCGGAAGTTATGTCGCCCGAAATGGGTATGACTTTGCTGAGCTCCTTGGGCTTCTCCTGGCGCAGTGATTCGAAGAGCTGGATAATAATTTAAAATATTACTATTTTATATATTTTATTATAAATATCAACTTACTGGTGCATTTAGTAGTTCCGTGAGACGTGCTGACACTTCTTGACCGCGTTTCGGTCGTATCAGTAGATATATATTCCTTATGTCCGGACATGAGCGCAGCAATTTCTCCACCAGCACCTGCAAATCGAATTGTAATTAGTGACTCAATCATGGGATATGGCCATTAACCAAATAAACGATTATTGTTACACCCACAGGGACACTGGGACACACTTGACCCACTTCGATGGTGTCTGCGGTTAGTCTTGATCTGACTTCAGTTCTATAGTATATATAGGGGGGGGATGGGACACGCCCCAAAAACGATGTGAGAATTGTAGCGGAATTAAACGACAACAGCCCACAGCAGACAAAAAGGGGTAGGTGGTGGTCGGTGGGCGGTCTGTGGGTTGTTAACTGCTTGGCATTTCAAGAGGGTGGAGAGTGTGGTGGGCGGAGGACGAAGGGCGTACGACTGCGGGCAGTGGGCGTGCCAGGCGCACAAAATCGATGAATAACACACAGTACTACTGTGAGCTCAGAGTCTGGGCGGCGCCACTGCGATTTCATGTCATAATGACGCAGTCAGGAGCCACCGACATGCAATATGCACAGAGAATAATTAAGGGAAAACTAAGTTTTGAATTAAACAAAAAAATAGGCATACCAAAATTTAAATTATTTAAGAAATTGAGGAATAAATTCTTAAATTTATTAAAATTACTCAATTATTTATTGATACATTTTAAAATTTTTCTTTTAAAAGCCAAAGTATTCAATGTTTTTCCTTGTGTTCCTATATATGTTTAACAATGGCTGGGACGAAAATTGGCACAACAGCCGGAGGATGTATTTGGAGCAGGGAAACGAGTGCTTGCCCCCATTACTTGGGGAACAATTAAGTGGAACTTGGAGTGGGAGAACGAGCAACCAAAAGCCAAATGCATAAACGCAGCCACAATACTAGTACCATAAACAAATACACATATATGTAGCATTATTATGAAGTATTCGCATGGCAGGCGACGATGAGTCAACATCGTCTGGTGCAGCCCAGCTCAACGCGACTCAACTCAAGCATTTCGGCTTAGAAAAAAGCAAACCAAACCGAGTCAAGCATACACGCACATCGCTCATAAACAGCTAGCTCGCACACAGTGCATCTGAAATTCAGGGGGAAAGCGGGGGAAAGCGGGGGAAACCACCTCCTCCAAACCAACCACCAAGCAATCACTCCATTGCCGCGAGACTTGTTGTTTTGTTTTTGTTTATCGGCAACACACACACAAATATTTGTGTGCATATTTTATGACTGGAAACGCTTCGAGTTCTCTCAATCGAGCCCAGCCAGGCCAGCGGCGGGTTCAATAGTTCAATTTGGAGCCAATAAACACACGCGGCGTATGCGTGACGTGAATGCAAGAAGCTCGGCCGGCAGCCCGCAAAAGTATGCAATAAATGTTGGAGCAAGCATTTCCGATTGAAAAAAAGGATAATACGAGTGAATAAAGGGTTTAGGCTATCTTTTTTGGGGCGTTTTGTTGTCAACGATATTAGCCAAAAAACCCGTGAATGGTAATTTTGATTCTATACAAAATCGGCTTTTGTTAGGAGCTAATAAAAAGACACTAAATGTCAATAAGGAAATTTCCCAGATGCTTCCTTCGTAATAGTTTTGCTAATTTTTTTAAATAACCTTTTATAGAAAAACTCACCTTTCCCATAAACCCAGTGCCGCCTGTGATGAAAACGCTGCGTCCCGCGTAAAATTGGGCGATGGGCACATAGCTGGTGTCGTCCGCCCGAAAGCGTTCGTAGGGCAACTGGAGGCCATTGCTGCTGGGTGGCAGGGGCAGTGCCGTCGAGGGCGTCACAGCGGACAGGAGGCTCGAGACGGCCGCGGCCGAGGATGAAGCTAAGGATGAGTTGGCGCCGCCGGAACCGGAAACGGAGCCCGATCCTGCCGCACTCGAGCCGTTGTAGCCGGAGGAGGCGTTGTTGCTGGCTGACGTTGAGGATGATGCGCTGGCGCTGGCGGCATGGGTTAAGCCGTTGGTTCGGGCCATACTGCCGTTGAGTAGCTTGGCGGCATCGTGACTGTTTGCGGGCTGAGAGGGCGACTGTTTGAGGCTGCTGTTTGTGGCTGCTTCCGTTTCCGCTTTGTTGGCGACCGCGTTTGACATGTTCGATTGTTTCTTGCTCTGCCGGTCCTCGTTGGTTAAGTTTGTGTTTGTGTTATGTGTTATGTGTGTGAGTCGTAGTTATCCTTCTTAAGTTTTAGGCTAGGAAGCAGTTCTGTCTGACATTTGCAGTGTGCGCTCGAGTAATCCTTCTCCTTTTGTTTTTCGTCTTTAATATTCAATATTTACTTTTGGTTTCTGTTTGGAAGTGCTGCTTGCGCTAGTTTGCCCTAGTTGGAAGCGTTTGAATTGTTCATATAAACTTATATGGAATAGCTAGCTGGAAGTCGTTCTGTCGCCGCTGAGCGTTTATCCATGTTTCCATGAGTCGCGCTTGTCCAGGAGGTTGCCTTGGCTTTTCAGGTTCTTCTATGTGGTTTGTTATATTTTATTGTACAAAAAGAGTTCAGCAGGAGAGTGTTAGTCTTCCTCAGGTGTATCCTGTGGGTTGGGTGGGGGTTGTTGAACGTGACCGATTTACGACAACTTCCAAGCGTTATTGCTCTGCTGAGCTGCAATGCAAATAGAAATAGAAAACAATAATTAGCATCATTTGAAAGTTCTTGAAAGTTGTGAATTTGAAAGCGGCAATTAGGAGGCATTAAATACATTTTTACTAAACATTTGTGTGCCTGTGTTTATAGTTTGTTTATATTTTTTTAAAGCACTTGAATTCACAGAAACAACTGCCCTTTTATAAATTGATTTGGGATAAATTATTCCGAAAGCATACAAATATTAGAAACTCAATAAACAATGGAAGAAATACCGATTTGAAGTTTTCCAATATTAAGTTTTTATTAAAACAGATTTACTGAATAATTTGACCCTCTCATTTACTACGTTATTTTTCATTTGCAATCCCTTGATAGCAACTCCTCCACAAAAAAAAACAGACCTCAATTAGCCGAGGACAATGCAATTGTGTCAAGCTTAATTATCCCACCAAACCCAAATCAAAGTTCGCTTATCCATTCAATATCCCAAATATCCTTCCACCCAATCGAATCTATCCATCCATCCATCCATCCATCTATCTATCAAAATGTCATTTATCCTTGGGACCGGCGTCTAAAATTAGCAACCCTTTCCGAGTCGCAGCTGAGTGGCAACCCAAATCCCAGCAATGACGTCTAACAGCTTTGGCAATCGGCCATCACGGAAAAGGATATGCAAATGACGTCGAAGGATATGAAATGTATGCAAAGAACACCACCACACATCGCACTTAAGTCTTCCAAATAGTTTTCGACCGGCCGCAATCGAATTTAACGCACAATAGAGCTAAATATGCAAAGGCAGCTTTATGCCTTAATCGGCTTACAAGGCGAGTGCCGAGAGCCCAGAGCTGATAACTGCAGAACGGCAAGCCGAGAACAGAGAACCGAGAACCGGGAATCGAGAACCGAGAAGCGAGAACTGAAGACCCGAGAACGCAATAGATACTTGGTACAAAACCAACCGGGGAGACGATACTGTCGATAGCAGTGACAGTTGGCGAATGCTCACTATCCGCCTGGGAACACTTCATTCTATATTAAACGATTTTTACATGAGCCGAGCTGAGCTGCGCTGAGCCGAGAGATTTCCAGCGCTATATGGCGACCCGCATGATCAAGTGCCACTTAAGAGGGTCTCACACGTCATAAATCTCCACAAGTCCAAAGTTTTAGTGCCCTTCGTAACTGCCCAAGCTCACAACCCCCCAAAAAAACGATCATCAAAAGGAGATTAATGCGAGCCGGGGGGCTAATTGATCGAGGTGGCGGCGATAGGTGCTAGAATGCGATTGTCTAATTACCGTCTAGGAAATACAGTATATATTGCTCAATCGGCATCCGAATCGGAATTATAATCGCTAGTTAACCTTCGCGGGCAGGAGGTTAGAGAGCGCACTTAGCCAGTTCAAACAAACGCGTCGATAGACGTACATACATAGTTTCCTGGGTCTGTGTAGGGTTGTAAAGAACCCTAATGAATTTGTCAACAAGCGTTGGTAACAAGTGAAACAACAGGGCTGGCTAAAAGGAAAAATGTCGGATAAACAATAAATCGTATTTGTTCCTCCGCAAAATAAAGACTTGACGGCGCGTTTGGGGGAAAGGGTTTGGGCTTAAACTTCGAACCCTTGCATCAGTTAGCAGCTACCCATATCTCATCTGTAATTCGCCGAATGCGAATGCTAATTGAATTTCAAATTGTTTATTGACCATTTGGTCCATTGAACATTGGACATTGATCGTAACCAGGAACTATGGGAGTTGTGTGGGCAATATATTGGCTAGATTGATTGGCAGATGCGATATACTTATGGGAGTGACGTCAAGCCCAGGGGACGCTCATCATAATGATCACAGATATAATCATAATAATATTGATGATGTTGTGTGGTGGTGGTGTCTCTAAGTCGAATTTTTGGGAGTTCAAACTGCTGCCCATGACTTTCACTTTTTATTTTTCGAATCTTTTGTAGGTCTTTGATTTTTTTCTGCTTTTTTAAATATCTAAATTCCGCAATATTTTTTTCCACCCGTTTGCATGTATTTAAAATTTGTTGTTGTTTATTTTTGTTTTTTTTTTTTTTGTCAAACTTTCGTTTTCAATTTTTTAGTTTGTACAAAAATCTATCGCCACAGATGGCTGGCACTATGGCTTGCTTTTTTTTTTTGGTAATTTGCATTCGAGGTTCGAGGGTTTCTTTTAGTGACTTGGCTAAATAAGATTTCGATGCTCGCCGTGTTAAGAAATTTGGCACATTTCGGCAGAGTGTGTGGCGATGTTATCAAATCGCTGGGCTATATCCGCTGAACTAGTTGGGGCCGACTCTATATAATTAAAGTTTAAACAACTCTCGAGACGCGGCGGCAATCAGAGCGGCCTCATCACGTAACTGTAAATTTATCAATGAAGACCTGGCCAACTTCGTTTACTGGTTGTGTTGTTCCCTCTTCATTCTAAAGTGAAATTTCTTGAAAATCAACTTTTTCTCAACCCATCCCTGTCTCTCGTTCTATCTTTGTTTCTCTTTCTCCCCATCTCTCTTTGGTTTACTCTTTTTTTTTTCCTGGTTGGTTTCCTACTGCAACGAAAAATTTGCGCGCGCCAGCTTCAAGAGGCAAATGAACCGACATCGAACCATCATTGAAGCCGAAGCCACGCCTCATCTCGGCGTTTCGGAGGAGCGTGTTAACCAAACATGAAGACCGAAATGCTGTTAAACGGTAAACATTCAGCATTCAACATTCAACATTCAACCTGCCTTGACAAGGTAGTTACACACCATCAGTCTCTGCTGGCCGCTGCCCGTGTATTGTCTGACCCATTTCCTATAATCGTGCCGCATTATCATCATCAAACTCATCGTCATCATCAGCGGCAACCTCAACCTCGTCATCATCGGCTTCATTATCATTATCATTATTGTCTTCGTCATCGTCATCAGCATTCGACAACTGGCCAAGTCGCCTTGCCTTGCCTTGCCCTGCCGGACATTTGGAAGCAACCGTTTTACCAATTTTACATATACCCTAGAGCCGGCAAAGGGATGGGTAGCAAAGACAATGGGTTGAGAGAATACTGTTTTAGACTCATTCAACAAAAGCTAAATTATATAATCAAAATAATACCTAATATATCTAAAGACTTAAATTTGTGAAGAAAGAAAAAAAGTACAAGTATCTGCTAATAAATGGCTTGAATGTTAAAGCTCCTAACTATTTGTAAACAAAGAATTAGCAAACCCTTCGAATCTGTTTAAATATTAGCAGCTAATTTGCTTAGCAAGTTTGTAATGTCTACAAGTGGAATATTTCTCTAAACTTGAATAAAAATGTCGCCTTAAATCATTTAAAAATTGCTATACCTAGTATATATTATAGGTATAATTTGCCCTTCCAGAGTATTTCTTGTTTCGACCACATCTACCGCCTTACTTTTTCCCATGGCTGGAAGACCTGTCTTTAAGCGCATTTCTTCTTTGCGCTTTTCTACACTGTCTCCTCTCTTCGGGCCCTGCCGTTTCCTCATTTGGAGCTTGTTGCTTTCGGATTACGAGTCTTTAGCACTCAGGGCCTCGACACATAAACATATATACGCGACACACAACAGTGCATAACATACTTCCGCATGCAGACATTACAGGCAGTATAGATATATATCGCCAAAAGCGAGCTATAGCTGCGCGATTCTGATGGGTATTGGATCTGGTGAATACGATGTCAACCTGTTTGTTTTGGCAATGTGGAAGCTCGTTTCATTTCGGTCGAATCGGTTTCTTTCGCTTCGAAGTTCGAACACAAACGAAAGTTCAAATATGCATTTTCACTTTTCAACAATGGAAGGCCTCTCATTATGTAAACCCGTACAGCCCGAGAGCCACAGAGCTCTACGGCGGATGCTGTGGTTATACATATGGTGCCATGTGTGCCTGTGTGTGTGTGTGTGTGTTTTGGTTGGTGTTTATGAGTGCCCATAATGGGTCTGTGCCCTCTATTCTATTGAACCTTTGAGTGGAGGCTCTGGAATTGCCGTCCGCTGTTGGTGGGTTGCTGCTGCTGCTGCTGCTGCTGCTGGTGATGCTGATGTTGTGATGTCGTCGGGATGTCGCCATGTCGCCATGTCGACTATGTCTGCTCTTGTAGTTATCGTAAGCTATCTATGCTTTGTGTGTAATTGAATAAATCTGTAGGGGGTTGTGGTGGATAGAATGGATCTCGGATCTCGGATCTGTCTCCCTCCTGCCTACTGCCTACTGCCAGCTGCCCACTACTGCCCATAATTTGTGTGGCTTGATTAACAAACAAAAGCGCTTTCGCAGTTTACAGCATAAAAGTTAAATTTAACTGTGTATAATGGGGGCTGCTGGCTCCTGCTCCCCCTGACCGGCCCCTCACCTGAAAGGCCCCCATTCGGAGGTAGTCAGCAGATTAGCTACCCAATTTAAAAGCTCAGCTGAGTCGAGTTAAGCCTCCGTCCCGCTCGCGCCCTCACGCGCTCACACTCACTAGATATTAAATAATTCACAATTATAATATACACAACTTGTCGTCTTATTTTTAGGCTTTCATCACATGAGCTAAGACCAAATGTCTACGGGCCCAATTAAAGCATTCTTTTGGTCCGTAGTCCGCCTCCTGTGCAATTAAAAGCACTTTCTCGGCTAATTTGAATAATCAAAAACAATTTGGACTTTGCAATTATAAGATGAAGATTTATTGTCGACGAGACCTTAAGATGAACCTCATTTTTATCTCATAAACTAAGGACTGTGATATGGGGTTCATTCTAAAAGATTTATGAAGATTTTCGTGGGTTCAAGTTCAGTTTAGATAAAGCAAAAGCAGGCATAATAAAGGTTTATTGTAAAAAGAACAAAATATTTAGCTTAAAGGTTTTTAACTTTTTACTTTTTATGATCTTCTCTTTATATTTTTCTATTCAAAATAATGACAATTTAGCTAATGTTGGCTTTATTTAATCTTCCAAAAAATTAAGTAAAATACTCAATACTAAGAAAGGCAAATATGACGGGTAAACAAAAGATTTCAATGACATGTTATAGCGTTTTAAAGCCAGCACTATTTACAGTCGCCATATAGTATATCTTTTAAAGTTTCCTATTGCTAAATATCTGTGGATTGTATCTCATACCCAGAATTTTTGCTTTACGTCACAGACCGCGAAAGTGTGTGTGTGCCCAATAGGCAATCGATCTGAATGCCAAGTGGCTGGCTTAATGGCTTCGTAACCCATTTTGAGTAGGACCATTAGCCCCCTGGGCCAAGTAGTAGAATCAATCTAGCCCAGAGTTGCGAAAGTGAAAAAGAAATTCGATGGTTCGCATTGCTCAGGCAGTCGGAGCACGTAATCAATAGAAATATGTCGCCGCCTCCAGATACCTCTATAGCACAGATACCAAACCGATATACCAATACTATATGCGATACGTATCGGGCATTATTGACTGTGGCAATTATTTTCGGCTGAGCTCAGCTCGACGGGCTGCCGATGCATTTGCGCATGCGTCCACTCATTTCGTTCCATTCCACACTCCACTCCCAGCCAAAAATGTGGGTCAAGTCAACGTGGGTTCGCAATTATGACACATTGTCCGAGCGACAGATATTTACCCCACAAAGGCAGAAATCGGTGTAATGATATTTGTAAATGTAAAAATTAAATAAACAATCGGACGGACGCTGCTTTTTGGAGGGTTTTTTGGTAATTCGGTTTTTTTGGACTACGGGTTTTTGGTTTTTCGTGTTTTTTTTGCAATGTGAGATGTATAGTATCTTTGTATCTGTTAATGTGTGTGTGCTTGGCCATGATCCATGTTTATTTATTATGCTCCATCGTCTTTTCGCTGTCGTTATCGTTTTCATTTTCGTTTTCGTTGTCGCTAGTCGTTGTCTCGTCTGTGTGCAAATTTTATTTGTAAATATGCAATGATTAATATTACAAATATACAGCAACAAAAATTTCGAAAATATTTGTTGCCTTTTAAAACTTTCTCGCGGCAACACAACCTGGATATGGATATTGGCTACAGTCTGGCTTCTTTAAATCGAACACATCTAAAATTTGTTCCAAATATCCCAACCTTAAAGATTGGTTCAAAGCTAACAAATTAGCGATAGGCTTCGGATGTTCCCTGTAATTCGCATGTGGTTAAAGCCGTAAATCTACAATCAAAGAAATTCCTTATAAATAACCAAAGGAGTTCTTTGGAAATATTATAAATAACTAATAAATGTGAATAAATTAATTTTCCTAATTCATTTAGATATCGAAGCTCCACTGTGGCATAAGCTGCGGGTCAAATATTAGCTAAAAACGGAATTGCATAACCCGACGACGAAAAAAAGAAACAGCTCAAATATTTGTGGGCCAGGCCTGGCTTGCACTTACTTGTCAGACAAACAATATAGCCCCAAGATATTGGCTTTAATCGACGAAGACGATCTGAAGATGCTGCAGCAGCTCGCGTTTCGATTGAACTGACTGGATTTGTGAATCGAATTTCCCCCGCTTCTTTTTCCGAGGAACACCGAATCTAGGTCATTGACATAAAAGGGGGACTTGCAAATAATTCGTTTGTTGTGGTCTCCGGTTCCCGTTTTTTATTATTTTGTATTTTTTTTTTCTGAACTTATGCACTTGCGGGGTTTTCGAGGTCGTTCGTTCGGTTGGAAAAAAACTGATTCGACAGAAAACGATTTCGGAAAACGATTCTCGTTGACAATTATGCAGAGATTATTTATTTTCAATTTGACACTATAGGCAAGGCTGTACCTTGAGCCGATACCGATACTGGTACTGATAGCCACTCCTGACACACTAAAAAACTCCAGTCTGAAATTCTTCTGCTGCTTCTTCTTTTTTTCTTCTTCTTCTTGGACCCCCAAGAAATTTCTCCAAATATTTTCACTTTTGCGACAGCGCGAGAGAGACAGGTGAGAGAGCGCGCGAAGAGAGCGAAGACCGTTGCGCAGGCGCAAAGAAATCGAACCGACTGCGACGGCGGAAGAGGAGAGACAGAGAGCGGTCGCGGGAGAGAGTTGACCGTTCTTCTTGCCCTTTTTTAACTGCTTTTTAAGTGATCTTTTAGCGTCGCGTCCGCTTAGTCGGCCGTTTTGAATTGAACTAAACTTGGCCGCCGAAGAAGTGAAAGATTTATGCAGTCGGCGTCAAAGCTGCGCTGCCAAGAAAGGCGCACAAAAGAAAGCAGCGCAAAGAGAGAGCGGCTCGGACACGTAAACCGATGGCGATCGGACGCCACATGAGAGATGGGGAGAGAGAGCGTGGAGAGCAAAGCCTGGGGAGAGCATGCAACAAGCTTTAATTGAAAAAGCCGCAAAAGAACGGTGTGTGTGGAAAAACAAGTCGTGGAAAACGGAATGACGAAGGAGAAGATTCAAAAGGGGGAGGAGGAAATTCGATATGTGGTCAGCAGGCACTGACATTGACCACGACGCTGGCAGAGACGCCGGCAGAGGCAAAAGAGGTCAAAGTACACACATAAGCTTCCCGAGTCGGGTATCGGGTGTCTCTTTCCTTCCCCCTTTCTCCCTCTCACGCTACTTGCGTGCGTGTGGATGCATAATCTTGCACTTGCCACCAGGTAACTGGCAACGCGTAAATTGACCAAAAAAAAAAGACTTTCGTGTCTAATTGAAAGGCAAGTCACACTTGCGGTTGAGCAAGGAGGCGGGGTATAAAGAGCGGGGCTAAGTGAAAAGGGGGCGGGAGAGGTGATTAATTCACCACAGTTAGCTGCAAGAACTAATTGAGAGCACTGGAAGAAATTACCAAACTTAAATGTAAGCTATTTAATAATTAATTAGGAATTTTACATTTTACATTAAAAAAAAACCCACATTTAAAACTCCTGGGTAGTATAATTTAAGGCAGGGTAAGGATTCATTTCCAACCCTATAATTCATATACATAATTCATAAACGACTTTATATAAAAAAGTAAGAAGAATATAACATAAAGTGTCTATTAGCATAAAAGTTGTCTAAGTGCACATAGGGTAATTAATGTGTGTATCTAAAAACTATACTAGTGTGACGTTATTAATGATACTCATAAGTCTGAATTGTTATCTGGTTTACTAATCTTATTCACCTTATAAATATTCAATGATGATTCCTGATATATTCGAATTTCCCTAGTATAATGCTGCACGATTCCTCTGACCTATGATAACTATACTATACGAACTACATGTGCAATAATAGATATAATAAGCATATCGGTATAAGCATATGCCATGTACCATAGGTCAGCTAATCATGCAGCATTACACGTGCATTCCTATTCAAATTTATATGGAAAGGAGGCAATTGTTCAAATATAGTATTGCAATTTGCATTGACGTATGTACTTTAAGTTTTGTCACAGTTAACTAAGCACTTAACCAACGACAACAGAAGCTCAGTTGAACATTGAGTTAGTTCAAGACTCTTTAAAAAAAGGCAGTTGAACAAATAAACGAGCAATGAATCATCACTAAGTGAGATAAATATTTAAGAAATCGGTCAGCGAAACAATAACTATTTTTAAGAAAATATTCCCTATTTAAAAAAATCAATAGATTTTGAAATAAGCTCTCAATAACTATGCACTTTACATATATGTATCTTTTAAATCTTAATTTTTTTGCACTGTGCACAATAAAGGGCTCAGCAACGGGCACATGGCGATTCTCCAATACATGACGGCGGGTGTGTTCCGTTGATCTTTCTGCCACGTGCCCCCGAAATACTGCTAATAGTTTTGGTCAATATTTGAGTTTTTAATTGATTTTGCATACACCACTTCTCACATTCCCACCCAAAATAGGCAAACGGAAAGCGGAAACTGCCGGCCAGATCGAAGAGTTAGCCAAGCGTAAGCTTATGTGGCTCCATCAGCTCCACCTTCCACCCCTTTTCTTTCAGTGCAAAAACTAGAAGCAGAGCCACCGCAAAAGTTTCTTGCCAAAAAACCGTAGAATTTATTCAGGGAAAAAATAATGCTTGAGAGGGGGAAGCAGAAGTGTGGGAATGAATCAAAGCAAAGGCTGACAGAGAAACCCATTTGCCTACTTTTAGGCTGAGCAAATAAATTCCAATCTGACCGGAAATGAAGCAGCATAAAACAAAAGTTTTCCTTTCCTCAATGGCAGGCAATATTCACATTAAATGGGATGGAACATAACGGCTGTAGTTTTCCGTAACCCGAACCCATATTTTTCACGAATATACCATTCAACTTTGAGGTCCTTCGATTGCCGTTAGAGCTGTTTACTATTAAAGGGTTCACCTTTCCTAAGATTACTTTTGATTTAAGTATATTTTTTAGGGACATTATATTCGATGACCAGGGACAAGGTTTCCTGTGTCACTATCACTCGAGTGTCACACTTTGAGACTTAATATATACTTCCACCCCCCATAAGTCCCGTCACATTTTCCACCCACAGTTTTGCTCATTTTTATTTTTTTTAATTACACAAAGTTACGGCATTAGATGGCGCCCTGTTGACAGGACCTTCTCCCTGGCTCGTCCTCGTGCCCGTTGCCGTCCCCTCGTCCCTTTTTATTTTCCCATTTTCTCGGCTGTGAAATGGCAAACACTCACACACATGGTCACAATGGGAAATCGACGGGGTGGTGGGGGCTCTCGGGTGGTTTAAGGTAGACAACAAAACGGGGAAAATGACATAATGCACTTGAAATGTTATCGCCTCACTGTCGAGTGCAACAAATACACTGGCACACACAAAGGCACACACACTCGCACACACACACACACTGATCGGATGGAAAATCTTCGATTATATCGAATTACTATTAATGGGAAGTAATTAACCACGTCCAGGTTGTCAGCCTGCCCATTCATCTTGAAACATACTTTCGGGCATCCCGGGCATCGCCACTTGCAGGCTCCCCTTGTGAATCTTCCCTAAAGTTTTCCGGGCGCGTTGCCACACACTACTCACACATCGTATAGTATTTTCTTTTTTTTTTTGTCGTATCAGCTCAGTAGGCGGAACTTCCCCAGCCCTTTTCACGCATTTTCGCAAACATTTCCACCGTTCATCGAATTCAACAAATTTAAGGGAATTTTTCTTAAATATTTTTAGTTTTTTGTTGGAAGAAACTTTTGAAGTCGCGTCTCGACCGCCTTGAAAATCAATTGGAAAATGCCTGGCCTGTGTTTCATTTCATTTTCTTTTCTCCTCCCAAGCTCCCCGAGATTATTTCACGCGCCTGCTCTCGTTTCGCGAGAGATACAATATTGGAGAAGTCGAGAGAAATCAAAAGAGAGACTCAGCCTGTTCGCTGGCTCGCTCTTTCGTTGCCATTTTCTGCTACTACTATTTTCCTGGGCGTCTGCCGGCTTTTCCTGGGGGGTTGTTGGCTATTGCCAGCTTATATTATATAATGTGCCCAACCAGCTGACTCAACAACTCTGTCAGGCCGATGGATGTATCAGATAAGATAGCTGCTTCCTATCTATGGAGTTTTATCGATCTAATATTAATATGGTCTGTGCATTTACGGCGGCTGCTTATTTTACTAATTTTCTAGGGAAATTCATAATTTTATGGAGCATAATTTTGGGCTGACAATGCTACTCTGTCCCACTCTGTCTCCCTTTCTCGGTTAAATGACGGATTCTCTTAGCATTTTCCGCTTAAAGCTTGGCTTGCTCTCTCTTTGGCGGAAACATGAAACGGAAATGTCAGATTTTCTGCTAAATTTTTTACAACCATCGACGCCAAAAAGCAGCGACATTCTCCGGATGAGATAATAAACCCAGCGACATACATTTTTTTTATGAGCAACGTGTGCGCGCGGGGGGGTGTTAAGGTGGGCACAGGGGCTGCTTCTAAAAGGGGGCTAAAAATAAATGCCAAACGAGAAAGAAAGACAAGAAAAACAAGGAAAAACATGCTCAAACTAGGCAAACAAAATTATGCTAAAAATATGCTTAAAATCGGCTAAAAATTATGCCAAAAATAAAGGCAGACAATTAAGTGGTAAAGAGGGGCCTTTTCCTGTTCGCTTTTCTTTTTCATTTTGGTTTTCTTTTTTATTTTTAAGGGCGTGTACGTACCGGCTCCAAAACGAATGTGAGGTTAGAAACGCGTTTGGATGCTGCGGCGATTTGGAACTGAACTGGATTTCCGGAGCTCCTCGATTTTCGTTCTCTTTATCCTGGTTGTTGTTTTTTTTTTTTTCTTTGGGTTGGATTTAACAATTGATTGCTATTATTTGCATCACACTAACTCACACACACGTTGCCAGGCATTTCGCGTCGCGCTTGCTTCCTTTTTGCTTTTTTCCTGCCTATTTTTGTTGTATTATTCTAACACACACAGGCCTTTTTCCGGAGCAAGAAGAAAGGTACCGTTGTTTTCAACGCACTGCTCGAAATGCGAAATGTGACTGAGGCAGGAAGAGGAAGAAAGCTTCTGGCGAGCCCGGCCGCTCTCTCTCCGCTTTCTCCACCCTCGCGCCCGCGCTCGCAGTTGCTTTCGCTGTCTCTTTTTCGCTGCTCTCGCCTGCGCTCTCCTTGACAATTACTTTTTTTTTTTTTTCGGTGGTGAGTTGACGACGGTCTGGGGGCTGATATTGCTATGATTTTCCCACCACCTTGGCCGCTTTTTCCTATTGAATGAAATCCACTTTGGTCTAGTTCTTCTTCCTATCCGCTGCGCTTCTTCTTTCCGCCTCTTTTGAGGCGTCACGCGCCTGCGCCAACCGAAAGACAACAAATTATTTGAGGGCAAACAGGAGAACTGATTTTTCGCACTGCACTGGGTGCCATAAAAATCAGCGCTAACTGCGTTTTGAATTAACAGCCAGTGCTGCCACGTAGGCATTGGAACAGAGTTGCCATTAGGCGGCTAGTTCAAATTACTAATTTTATAGAACCTATTACTAATTTAATAAAACAAAAGTATGGTGTTATTACAGGGCTAATAATGAGTATGTTACTATTAATTTATATATATTTTTATTATAAATTAAATTAGTTTTTCTTTATGTATAACTATTATTCATATTAATATAGTCTCTTCAAAGCATAAAAAAGTATAAAATAGATCTGCATAATATTTTTTAACTTATTACAATTAAAATCTTTAAAAATGTACTTTGTTTTCTCTATAAAACTATTATACATTAACCCAAATTTTATTCGACTCTTTATAGATCTCTGTTGATTTTCTATTAAATTATAATCTGGAATCAAGATAACCTTCGTAGGCCCAAATATTTGGACAATAAGCAAGGTCGCCAGCCGATTGCAGTGCGGCCCAACATAATGTGAAAATCAAAACAGAAATACGACAAAAACAAACCAAAAATGCATTGTCATGTGGGGACGGTGGAACCTTAACTTGTCGGTTATATAGACCCAGGGGGACAGACGAGGAGGCTGGTGGTGATGACGGCTATAGCCACTCTGCATATTAATCAATTTTTAAGCTGCGCCGCCGCTGTAAACACATTAAGACAAATGAACGCTGCGACACCAGAGTGGAAATACTAGATGCTCTTCAAGAGGTAATAATTGATAAGTCAGGAAAAATGCTATATTCATTGGAAAAGCTAATTAAATAAACATTTATATTATTGATATAATAGGCATTAAAAATGCTATGCTATATGTATAAGAAATGTGTTTAAAATATATTATAACAAAGAAAATAACATTTAAAGATAGATTAGACTATTTCCAGGAAATATTTTTTAAACAATATTTTTGGTGAATACTTTGGCATATTTTATTTCGTTCTACGGAATTGGCACATTTTTTATAATTAATTTATGGCGATAAGAAATTTAGCTTAGAAACATATCTTGTACATCTATACAGCATAAATTAAAACCTACATACATACATACTTATATTCATTCTAATCTTTTTTTGTACAGATTAGTCTATGAATCATCAATAATTATTAATAAAATTATAACATATCATGTGCTCCGCTCTCATCTAGTTTTAAGTTTTCATTTTATTCATTTCATTTATAATTTCTATCATTTAATCCGACCTAAACTTTTGACTTGTATATTCAAATCTGATTAAAATTAAACCAAACAAAAATTTACAGATTCATGATTAAGCAAAATCCGACATTACCCCTCGAACCGCTCCCGGTAGAGGAGGGTATTGCTGGAGACAAGCGTCTTTATAGCGATAACAAATAGGTGAGAGACATCGGCAAACAGACAAAAGCCAAACATGAAATGAAATACCCAAAAGCCCCGAACTCATTACTCATGCGCCCTGGGTGACGTCGCTGACGGCCAAGCCCGCCTCAGATACGAATAGCTCCTACAGATGCCCATCTTCACCTGCCTGCAGCCCCCCGCTCCTCAAGCTTCGCTGCAACTCCAACTCGCGATGACGGAGCACAAAAAAAATGTGAGGCAGCACACTGCCGCGTCATGGGATCACAAGTCCATCGAGTGGCAGTAGCCAAGTAGCGCTGACTAAGTGGAAATGCGATTAACTAACAAGAACCTATTTTCATTGAGGTTTTCCTGTTTTTGCAGACAAATAAATATTCAATTGAAGACACATTGGCCACCACTTGAGGTTGATGCGATTGGACATAGAATTGCTAATGACGGCGGTGGATTTGTTTGCGATTAACTAACAAAAACCTATAAATATTGCGGTTTTCCTGTTTTTGCAAACAAATAAATATTTAATTGAAGACACGTTAGGTCACTTGAGGTTAATCCGATTGGAAAATTGCATTGCTAATGACGGCGATTGATTTGTTTGCGGTTTCGATTGCAATTGTGTAGTTTAAAGTTAGGCAATATTAAGGTACATTTTCAGAGCACAGAGAAAAATTTTATCAAGAATTTTAGTTTGTTAAATAATAGACAATAAATAGGATGCAGTAGATATTTCTAGATGTATTATTTATTAACAATAATTATTTATATATATTAAACTTTTTTTTCTGTGTTTTTTAAAAAGTGATAATTTAATTCATTGCAATTGTCGGAGTTTTCTGCTGAGAGGTTCATCTTTGGACCCATCCTCTTTGAGATGTTAATTTTCAAACTGTTTATTTTGGGACCACAGTTTCCCTATTGTTACCTCTTCTCAAACCTTTCTCCCCCTTTTTGCCCTACCAACAATTTTCCAACTTCAGCGACTTTCCTTCGCGTGTCGCACAAATTATTGCCAATTTTGACATTTCTTTTTTGGTAAAGAGTTGGGTCGTACCCTCCGACAAACACACACCTGTAATTACAGCTCAGGTGAGGCGCTCTCTAGGGTGTTGCTGTGGAGGCCTATAACTCTGGTTTCAGTATCTCCCACTTTTATTTATTTTTTTTTTGTTTTTCTTACCTGGCTTTTTAACTAGGTCAACTGCAATTGAACCCGCCGGAGGGGAAACAAGCTTAGAAAGCTCGGAAATCGGATGCGGATCGTCTTTTTCTCGAAGGTTTTGTTGTAAAAAATAAAACCCTCCAACTAATTTGCATTTTTGCATGGGGTCTATGATTAAGATATTTAATAAAAACTCAACTAATAGAGGTACTTTGCCTAATTAGACAATCTAAAACGTGATGGGTAAACACCTCATACGATCTACTGGTGTTTTTCCTACCTTATAATGCAATGCCCCCATTGAAACCAAGCTCATCACTTATAAGAATCAGCAATATATATTATACATATATGTACTTGGCCGTAATAAATTGGAGATGTCAGCAAACTATATCGTGTGCTGGACAATAAATGAAAGGGAGCATGGTAACAAAGTGAAATGTTGACAGAAATTGCAAAACAATTTAAAGGGAAATTAAAATTATTTTTTTTTTTGAGAAGAAAACATGCAACAGAAACCAAAGCTAGGGATTTTCTGTAAAAGAAAATTTTCCTGTATGGGCAAAAATTAATAACAATTTGCAATTTCTTTAATATATTTTTTACAGCCCATTAAACCTAAGGAAAGCATAATAATTAAAGTTTTTGAAACAGGAACCGAAGAGTTACTAAGGCTAAAAAAAGATTAAATATTATAGAAAAAATACATGATAAAAATCATATAAAGCCACTTTAGTAATAAGGCAGAATAAACAACTAAATATGGGTTTATTATATTTAATGAAAACAATTTACAAATAAAATGTAAGATGCGCTTGACGATTTTACAACCTAAAAAGACATTTCCGCAGCAATTGAAACAATTTAAAGAAGAAAATAATAGTACTCAAATTAAAGAGCTTGATATATAATACAGCTAATAAAGTAATTTATAAATTATAATAAAAACAGCAATCCAAATTTAAGACTTTCTTGAAATTGGCTAATGAATGAGAGTATTCAAACAGTAATTTTAAGATGATTTTCGGTAAATATTTTAAGACCTATAATTCAATGTGGCATTTGATTTGTGCTTTCTGTTTGATGCGCGTATTTATGGCTCACTCGGAAAGCCGTAAAGGCATTGCCAGATCCACTCAAAAGATACCACGCACTCGTAATAGATCCAGCAATAGCCGCGATTTGGAGAGTCAGCTTTCTCGGTCTCAGTTACCAAAAAGTCAAAGCCAAGTCGCTGCTTCGCTGGCCACTCAAAGCTCCTCTCTCGCAGGTTGTTTGTTGTATTGTATTCAGAGTTTTCGGTTTCTGTATTTTTGCTTGGCTGCTGCTGAGTTTGCGGGTTTTTTGTTTCTCCGTTCGGGCCTGGCTCTTGATTATTTTCTGTTCCGATTTTCATTACGTGACCCGAAGTCTTGGCAACAACTCGGCGGCTCGGAGACTTAGAAGCTCAGAAAGACTCAGTGACGAGTGAGTGCTTTTTCAGCATTATTTCCCCCTAGAGCTCTATAGAGCTCTCTATAGAGACTGGGGACAGTCAGTCTTCAGTGAGCGTGCGTCGGCATTGGCAGCAAGTTGGCTAAAAGCGGATCCGATCCGATATACACCGATCCACCACCTCCTTCGCAGTGACCGTCCAGTGACCACCCTCTCCCCCACCGATCTCCTCTTGGTTAGTCTGCCAGTTTGCACTTCGGCTTAGCATCTGCCCAAAGTCGTGCTCCGAGCCATTAAATCAAGTGCAAAGTGAAACCCTCACGGGGTGGTGCAATCGATCGATCGAAAAATCGGTGGAAGTAATACAACTAATGATCGCAGCGAATAGCGTTTGCCAAATCAATTGCCAAACAATCCGAGGCGGAAGTGACGAAAGAGTTCTGTTTAGTTTTAGAAAAGTGTAAAGTGAATCATTGTTGTTGTTTTTTTTCTGCCGTTCGCTACTTTGGTTTGCGGAAAAACCAGCCGTTGTCTTAGCTCTTTGATTTTCACTTAAATGTTTGTTTTCATAGATTTTCCAGTTTTCCTCGCCGCTCGCAGCCGCTCTCTTTGCGTGAGTCCGTGTGCGTGTGTGCAAGAGTGTGTTTTTCTTGAGTTACTTGAGTTTTTCGCGACGCCGAACTGAGTGAGTACGTTTTTCCAGGCTTTGCTGGAAAATTCATGGGCAGCCAAAACAAATTGAGCAAGAATGTTGTTTACGATTTCCTAAGGATTGTAGTAGTAGCTCTCATTAAAATTTTGTTTTATATTCTGGGAACTTGACGCGTGGCTTTTTTTTTGGCCAGACATCTTCGCCATAATTATTTATATTTTTATTCAGTGTGGCCTAGCTTCGAACTTTTATGCCGCAAACCGGTTTGCCAAATTTGTCTGGAAATACAAATAAATAAAAGTAAAATTCTTATAGACAACACACTCAATTGTCAAAAGAGATGAAATTCTCACTCCAGTTCGTTTCTTCAGTCTTTTGATTGTCAATCAGAGGAATTTTTAATATTAAATGTATAGTTTTTGTGTGAAGATAACAAGTAACAAGATGCCATAAAGTTCGTTGCCTGAGTCTTTTGATTGCCATTGAACGGAATCTCAATTATCTCGACAAAATAAAAGGTTCAATCAGTCCGCTTTGTTTCTGTTTATTTTGTGTTGGGTATTTCAATGTTAAGGTCTCTACACAGACAGCAATTTAATGCTAATGCCCAGCCCAAGTGCGATTTGTTCGCTATGCTTTTTCCCCCCCTCTTCTTGGGTTTTTTATGGCGCATTGAATCGCACACACCGCTCCCCTACTCACTCCTCCCCCGTTGTCGCACAAAGTGTCCATGTGCCTAGCATAAACAAAACAAAATTATTGTTACACATTTGGTTGCCAAGGCGGAAATATATAGAAATAAAATAAAAATCAGGCAAAAATGCGATCAATTCAAATGGCATCTGATTCGTATTGAATGGAATGAAATAAAATTATAACAGCACATGAAGAGAAATCAATGCTCGGGCCAAGATGAGAGAGATCTGTTGTTCATCGTAAAATAGAAAGTGACCAAAATGGATCTTTAGTCATAAACAAAACCCAAAAATTCGTCACAGTTAGAGGATACCCTAACAGCCAAATAGAGTCTCTCGACTAACTTCTCATACCATTCATTAGGGTCTAGCTTTTAATTTTTGCTTATTTATGCCTAGGGCTTGAATTTGATATTTGCCATTTGGAGAGGCTGCAAAAGAAATTTACAAATATTTAATATGCAGACACAGTTGCTGCTATATATATGCGTACACATACTCCGACGCAAAAAGACCCAGCTGGGCTTCAGTCATTTGTCTAAGCAGAAATTACGAACGAAGCTAAACGCAGACGTAGCAAAATTATGCAAATCTTAGGGCATATAATGGCCACGGGTATATATCTAAATATATCTGTATAAAAGTGTTTGTTTATGTATATAGCTCCCCATGTGCTTCTCTAGTAAAAATGCAAAATAGGAGATGAGCAATACACAGACCCTAAGACCTCAACAACAAAAGGCTCTTCTAAGCGCGCTTCATTGCATTCTGCTGTGCGGATATGTATATTCAAGTGTCATATTTGGAAAACGATTAAAAAGGCATACAAAAGATAATGCAATGTTTGCTTGAAAAACACTATAAAAAAATCTATAAATTTGAAATAATTTTTAATAGATTTAAGCTTAAATTAAAGATAATTTATCTATCAATGAAAATGTATATATTCATTTTAGGATATTCTAAAACACTTAAAATAATTATTTTAATTATTTTTTAATAAATTGAAGATCATATACCAATTAAAAATGTATATATTCTTTTTAGGATATTCTAAAACATCTTAAATATGGATTCCTGTTACCAAGATTTACCTAGACACTTTTCCATTAGTATTCTTATCGATTCTTCTTACCAACAGCTTTAGGCAAAGGTCAAATTAAGCAATATATCAAAGAGATTTGTATCTTGAAGCATACAAGGTCTTTGCCCCAAATTTAGAATAAGCCCCATAAACCAATGTCAAGTTCAACGATCTGATCTGATCTGATCGGAGCCCTTCGAAGCCATCAATAACTCAAGCTTTCCGTCCCGAAGCTGAAAACCTGTTGGTCCAATCCAACGAAGAACTCCACGAAGCCAAGCAAAAGTATTACAAATACGCCGTGAAAATATGACAAAAATGTTGCTGGGCCAGGCAAAAATGGCGATGTGTTGAGGAGACTCGGCACCGAGATTGAGGAAATGAAATGCAAATCATTTGGATGGGGGCCAGGCCAAGAGCAACAGACAACCGAAAACTGAAAACTGAAAACTAAATACTAAACACCGAAACCAGTTAACTTCGATTGGTTCAATGCTGGCCGATCTGGCGGCATTCTGTCTCAGATCCCAAGAACATCTCAGGCTCTCGATTATAATTTGCATAATTCTGGAGACCGCCACATGGCAGACTTTGCTCAAAAGCGAAAATCGAAAATGTGTTGAGTCAGCGCCTGGAAATTGTTGAAGGGAAAAGCCAACGAAGGTTTCTTTGTTTTTTTGCGAAGCTGTTTGGACCTGTCAGTTGGCCAATTACAAGCGAATCAATTAGCGCTTGGGTGTTAGCCCTAAAAAAAATGCTGAAACATAGAAATGCGCAACTATAACATCTGTATTTCTGTACCGATTTTGAGGGAGAGCCAGAGATCGACGTTCATCTGCATACAAAGAAGCCGCAGCACGACGATCTCTAGAGATCGACAGCGATTTGACCGTGACCGTGCATTTTCATTGAGCCGAACGTTCCGGCTTCAAACTCCAAATATATATGAACAAATATATACATATACAGATAGATATTGGTGGGCCTATGGATGGCCACCTCCTCCTCCTCCTCGAACGGACAACTCCACTCGAGATCTCTGCGCCGGGCGGCCTTGACACAAATTTGGAAGCGCCGATCGAGTCACACGAAAATGTTCAAAATTAATCTCTCCTCCAACAAATTGTTACGCATTTCGTTAATTATCTTCTCCACCTGTGTACACCTGTACAAAGAGCTTGGGCAACGCGCCGAGCCGCGCGCTCCGTGTGAGATCTAACTACATCGGTTATACCTTGGTTTGATTTCTTTTTTAGTTTTCGGTTTCTTTTTTTCGGATATACGCGTCATTTGCCATTAATTAGTCGAGCTATTGATGGTTGTGACTTTGGTTGGAGCCAACAAAAGGCGGTCTTGTGAATGGTTTGGCAGTTGGCAGCGGGAAAGTACAGTTAACAGTGTTGGGCAACGGCCATGAGTTCGGGATCGAAAGTGTGGCGGTGGGTCGAAAGTTTCTTTAAAGTGGTATTAATTACCCTTGAGCTTAGCCGCTCTAATCAATTTGGTGATTTGTGTAAGAGGTTAATTAGAGTTAATTGTGGGAAAGTTAAGGTGCATAATGCACAGGAAATCCACCAATTAACTCAGTAGTGTTGGTAAGCTATAATATTCTTAAAATGCAGTGCGACAAAGGGTTTAATGGAAAAGAAAAGTTAGTTTCCTATCAGCAGGCTTAAATATATGTGTTTACTAATTATAATTGTACATCAAAACTGCTTTAGAATTACGGAGGTAAGCCCCGTTATAGTTTTACCTGTAATTACAGGTGACTTTCGATTACCTTGCTGGCTATGTGAATAGACATGTGACGTTTTATTTACTCGTCAACTGGGTTCCCAGAAATAATTACCATTTATTTACACTTGTTTACTTACAAGGCACACTTTTTCTTCCGGTGAATAAGTCAACGGAAAACTAACATAAATGTGGGAACGTTTCCCTTTACTGTGTTTTGTGTGGAAAATTCAGAACCCCTTCCCTTCCCTTATGAAAGATTTTCAATGTCAGGATAATTTTTGTTTAGATGAACAAAAGTCTCAATATTTTCCAAAAAATTTACCTCATTGACAAAAGTTAACCTGACATTGAAAAATCGGCCCTTACTGGTAATATATTATATTTTTTTTCGTTGATTACATTAAAATATTAATATTCTTATGTTCATTGTTTAGTAAACCTTGTTTAATTGAATTTGTCTTAAAAAAAAGTACATGTTGGTATAACGGTAATTCACCAAGCCTGCTTGATATTAATTTAAAACAAACTTCAACTCCTAATTTTCAGTTACCAAAATGTTCTTAGCCTGCAAGGCAGCCGTTCAAGAAAGAGTTTGGAAGATTGGCCATATGAAAACTAGGTCCTGCCACCTCTGATGGTATGTTGAGCCGCCGCAAGGGTCTGGGCGTAACCGCCAGACGAGTCTTGATGGTCATCTTGAAGCGTGGCGGCATTACTGGTTTGCGCTCACGTTTGCGCTTGGGCTTCGATTTCTTCTCCTTTTTGGGGATGGCGCGGAGGGGCTTCGGCATCAGAGGTGCGTTGGACAGCGGCTCGGGCTGTGCCTCAATGGGTTGCGGATAAAGGGCTGCCTGGTGGTAGCTACGCCTCTGGCCGCCGCGTGTATAGGATGGCGGATGGATCGTGATTTTTTTGCGGCGCTGATGGGGCTTCAGCTGCACGGTGGTCTCTGCCTCCTGGTTGTCGGGGCAGGTGTTCCAGGAGTGCCAGTACTGCGATTCTACCTCCTGTTCGCGATTCTTCTGCCAGGACTTGGAGGGTTGATTGGGATCGTAGACCAACGAAAGGTTTCTGGCCTTCCACGCCCTATCCTCAGCTTCTGCTTGCGTTTCCCCTTCCGACCTAGGGCTATTTTCCCCTTCCGCCTTGGGGTTCTGTACGCGCCAGTCCTCCTCTTTCGCTTCTGGTTTCTTTTCAGCCTCCATAAGCTCCATGAGGCGTCTCTGGAGGCTGGAACCAATAGGCCGGCTTCTCATGACTCGCCAGTCCTCTTCTTCCCCTTCCGGCTTCCGGCTTTTAAATCGCCAGTCCTCTTCTGCCCTCGGGCTTTTTACTCGCCAGTCCTCTTCTTCCCCTTCTGGCTTCCGGCTTTTAAATCGCCAGTCCTCTTCTGCCCTAGGGCTATTTACTCGCCAGTCCTCCTCTTCCCCTTCTGGCTTCCGACTTTTAAATCGCCAGTCCTCTTCTGCCCTAGGGCTATTTACTCGCCAGTCCTCTTCTGCCCTAGGGCTATTTACTCGCCAGTCCTCTTCTTCCCCTTCCGGCTTCCGGCTTTTAAATCGCCAG
>JAEIIJ010018950.1:0-23055 GCA_018904815.1 Drosophila ogumai | reverse complement strand
AAAAAAAAAAAAAAAAAAATAGGAAGAAAAAGAAACCTAGAGAATGATTGTAACTCTCCCCCAGTATCTATCGGTTATATTCCGTGTGTCTCTGTTTGCTCTGGCTTTTAATTAAGCTCCGTCCAAGCAAAAGCAAAAGCAAGCAGCACAACGAAAGTTTATTTTTATGGCCAGAGTCCATACACAGAGAGGAGAGACAGACACCCACGCGGAATAATGGCCAACTACTTTCTGCTAAAATCCAATTCGGCCCAAAGCGGAGGAGGAATATGAGCCAAGGAGAGTACGGATCCAGCGGAAGGAGAAGTAATAATAGAAGGGGGCATAAGCACAGTTGGCAAAGTTTTTCATTTTACGAGCATATTACTACAAAGGATTGTGAAACGGAATCCGATGACGCAGGGAAAAAGCCAAGACTCCTCGGAATTCCCCGGAATCCGTTCGAGATATCTACGTATCTGATTCTGGCTGTGAAACGAATTACTGCAGATATGTGGTGATAGAAATATACAAACAAATATATATATATATCTGTATATATGGGTAAATGCAAAGGAATAATGGACAGATCGATATGTAAGCGACAGTCAATGTGTAACAGAATCCCAGGGGCTGGGAAATTACTTGGAACTTACACACAGATGGCATTAAACAGAAATGTACTTGCAGGGAACATATTTAAGCTATCGAAAATGATATCGATTTCCTTGAAACAGATTTT
Organism: Drosophila ogumai; assembly: GCA_018904815.1. Taxonomy (NCBI): domain Eukaryota; kingdom Metazoa; phylum Arthropoda; class Insecta; order Diptera; family Drosophilidae; genus Drosophila; species Drosophila ogumai. Next base: position 22,334 of record JAEIIJ010018950.1, on the reverse strand, counting down.
GTCTGATTTTTAAGAGAAACCATTGTTTCGAACAAGGAGAAAAACCAGTGAGTTCTCAAAGCCTAAAAGAGATTGATATTAAATGATGTTTAGAGTAATAGAAGTTTTAATTAATCGGATTCATCGATAAATAATCAAAAAAATATCGGAAAGGTTAAATTGCAATGCAATTATTGCTGAAAATTTATTGGAAAGTTGTACAAATGGTATAATCTGAGAGATATATTAACTTTTTATAAGAAATATGTTATTTTAGGGCTAACAACGTTACGATATTTTAATTTAATCGATGAAATATCAAAAATAATCAATAACAGTACTCTTTTGAAATCATTTTCCAATAAAATTCTTCTGAATTGAAGCCTCTTTTTAATTTATAGAAAATTGTATCCCACGTATTTATTTTAACGCCCCTCTATTGACTGTTTTCGCCGGCTTTTTGGCCGTCCGCTCGTGTGAAATGCAGAGTGCGAGCGAGGCACGTAGCACGTAAGCGGAGCAAAAAGCCGATAAACGTTCGTGGCGGCAGATGTGCGGACAAAATATATATAATACATTTCACACAATACAATAACTCAAATGCTGGGTGCACCCCCAATGCAAAGTATGCAGAGTTTTCACATCGCACGCTCCGCGCACTCACACGCCGATACGATGATAAATGCAGGTCCGGGCCACGATCCGTGCTCCTATGTATCGCAATTATGAAGTGTTATTAATATAATGCTCGACGATCGCCGTTCGCCGCTAGCCACCCGATTGTGCAATCTTGCCCTGCTCCATAATTCATTCAGCTGCATTCGCATTCGCATGCGAACCGATCGAATTTACCTAATCGTATGCAAATGGAACGGGAATCTGAGTCATCGATCGATCAGTCAGTAAGTCACACTTTTTGGGATATTTTGGATATTTATATATGTGTATTCGTATTCAGCGACGTGACCAATGCAAGTGTAATAAACCCATTGAAAATTGCTTAACAACATTTTGGTTGATTCAAGTCGGAATGCCAATCGGTTGCGTGTGAAAATATGGACGATAAACAGCGATTAAATTGATAACATAACCCAGTAATAATTAGGGCTAATTTTCGATGGATTCTATATAAAACAGAAGTCTGCTATCGATATTTAACCGATAGCCATGGAGTAATCGCATTATTGTGATGCGTAGGAATCAATAAGACAATATTTAATCGATAACTAGTAATCATATAATTGAGTTGCTCATAAAACTTAATCGTCAAGTTGATTAGCCATCGACTTAGGTAACACTTGTCTTAATATTAACGACATTGTCGCCTTAACGGGGTAATAAAACAAAGCTATTTCGTTGGAATATATTCCGATTTAATGCCTCCCGATCAATACATTCTTTAGTACTTAGAATGATATTAGCTGATCGATGACAAGAATTTTCTGGCACCTCTATCGCATATTCATGGCATGGGACGGACACCCCAGTGATTTCCACACGATCTCTCTTCTCTCTATATATCTTCATCGATCGTTCGATCGTTGCAAGCAAGCTTCTGTTCTCTGTTCTCGAACCGATCGAAGCAAAAACTCGCACACTTGAGGGCAATTCACATGCCGGCCACAAATCAGCCGCAAATGACTTTATTTCCAAAGTAGCAAAAAGCACAACTGGGGAATGTCAATGTGGCAAGTGCAGCCAGCTAAAATGTTTCGTTTTTTTGTTATTTCTTTTTTTTTTTTAGTTTTTTGTTTTGTCTTAAAAATCCTGCTGGGCGCCGGCCTGCGGCCTGTCAACTTATCGGTCGCTTGACAAACGACTCAGTCAGCCGACGCGGCGTATGCGCAATATCAAGACAGCTGGACAACATATGAGATCCAATCGTTTGATAGAAATTTACGCAATCAATAGTCAACATTTGCGATGGGACACATTGCTGGCAACGATTTAACCACTCAACTTGTAATCTAAGCAATTTAAATTTGACATTTTTTTTTTAATTTTTTCAATCAATATAGAAATGTACTAAGAATGTATAAGTTTAAGATCTTTTTGTAAAGGTTAATGCCAATTAAAGGGCTATTAATTTGAATTTAATTTAATAGTTTTTTAAATTTTATTTCAATAGTCTATTATTTTTAATACAAAATTAGACCTGAGAAGCTTGGTTAATAAATATTTTAAAAAGTTTTTAAAAGGCGAAAAACTAGTAGAGTAAAGGAAGAAAGCTGGAAAATAAATCTTAGCTACCTTTTCAAAAGGGTAAAAGAGTCCTAAAATTCATAAAAGATTCTAAAAGAAATATAAGTAATACTTTAAAAAGAGTTTCTTTTACAAATACCCTGTATTTTTATTTTATTATTTTTTTGGATTATTTTTTCACCTCTCCTGAGGCAATTTCAGTGTTTAAGAGTGTTTTCAAGCTCTCTCAGTTGGCTTTCAGTTGGCATCGGGTCGCCCTGACCCCAAATGTTCTCCATTCTCGGGGAGGCCACGCATGTGCTGTGTGTGTATCGATGCCGCCGCCGATTTGACGTTGACGTCTCCGCCACATTTTGTCAAAATGAGCGTTTGGCTTCAAGTCCAAGTCGAAGTGGAAGTGGATTTTAGATTTTCGATTTTTTTTTTCGAATTCGAACAACAAAAAAGCGAGCCAAATCTCAACGATTTGTGTTCAGATTCTGTGCGATTTCTGTGCGAGGCGAATGTCAAAAGTGATTTTCGTTGCAGCAGAAACTGGGGGGCAGGAGCCAGAGACACCACATCAAAGGCAGCCAAGCTGGCAAGAGGGGCATTAAAAGCTCTCAAACAAACCCCCTCAAAGCCCCACGAAAAAAAAAATGAAAATAATAAAAATAAAAATATATAAAGAAACATGCGAAAGTCATAAATCATAATTCTTTATTCTGCCTTCGTTTTGTTGTTCGTTTGCCTTTTTGGCTTTCGGTTTTTCGGGTTTTTTTTTTGGAAGAGAGAGAGAGAGAGAGGGGAGCTCTAAAACTTATAGAGCATGTCACGCACACATAACCACAATACACTGGTAAAAACAAAACAAAAATTGCTGGAAATAAATATAAAATATAAATAATTAATACAAAAAATATCATAAACAATATTTGAAATTTCAAAGTATTTATTATTATGTATAAGGAATATCTCATTATATTTTCTGCCAGTGTACCAATACCAATATATAATGGCAGTGCAGACACTTCTGGCCATATGATAAATGGTCAAAAGGCAGCGTCTAAAATCGCACACACAAACCCCAAATGAGATGTTTTCTTGTATGTGCTGTGCGTTCTGTTTTTCGGCTTTTGAAGTTTGACAGCCTCAATTTGCATTTTGAGCGAAATTCCCCCCGTTTTCCAGTGGCCAACCACCACATTAAGTTACCTCCCCCTGCCTCCCAAACGACTCCAACCCCTGCCTCCGCAGATATATAGTTCATCTTGAATACAGAGACTGGAATTCCTCTAAAAAAATTAAGTATGTGAGCACCAAAAGGGGTTGGAAATTGTGTTATTGAATTTTGAAAGAAAGCTGGATTTAAATTATTTCATTTAAGTAAAGCAGCATTGGCTTTAGAATATTTATAACAATTATTATTATACTCTACAGATTTCAGAAATATTTGTTATATTTTTTTATTCATAGCTTGGTTGTATAACAAGTTTAAGCTGAGTTCATACTTGGGAATCTTAAGGTGTCCTGAAAGTATGTTTTTTTGTTTCTTAGCTTATTTTTTAGATTCTGTTTTAATTTAATTCTTCTTAATTTTTCTTAAATCATTTCTGTGTTATACTGTTATACAAATAACCTTTTAGTAATTAATTTCTCTTATAATTTCAATCCTAAATTTGAGATTAGAACACCCAAAGTTCCCTTAGGCACACATTCCAACCGTATTTTTTGTTTTAGAGGTTCTCGGGAGTCAAGCGAATTCATGGATGATTGCCTTCAATTGCATTTCAATTCCGTTTCAATTGCCGGCACAGCCACCGTCGCCGTTTTGTGTATGGAATTTCGCTGCAGTTTCTCCTTCTGCTCACCTTCACCTCGCGACGAACCCCTTGGAGGAATGGAATGCCCCCCCTTTTGATTATTCTGGTTAAATTATTATTATTTTTGTGTATAAAGTGTGCCCGATCTCAATTAAACGATTAATGGCTTAATTGGGAGGCATCTTGTGGCATCTATTGGGGGGTGTGGTGTGTGGTGTGGCAGTGTGTGATGCGTGATCAATCACGATCGTGATAGTGATTTCCAGAGCTCTTTCGATCGCGTGACACGCGCATCGCGGCTTGACGACGACACGCTGACTTACATAAATCAATTTAGCCGAGTTTATTTTATAATTTAATTGCTTTTGTTTACGTTGACATGGCCCGTACGTGACTCTCTCTCTCTCTCTCTCTGTGGATTTTTCTCTTTGATTCTCTACTCACTCATTCACTCACTCTCTCTCTCTCTCTGTTTTGTCTCTGTAATTTTGCAGATTCGCTACCGATGTGAAGCGAGTTGCCGGCTGTTCAACGTTCAAAGCAACGCATTCGCTCGGCCCTAGTGCTCCGGGCAACAACACAGACGACTCGAGAGAGATCGGTGATCGGATCAGATCAGATCGAGGGGAGCACCGGGAAGGAAACGAAAACGGAAACAAAAACAGAAACGGAAACAGAAACTGAACCGATGGATCATCGGCGATACATCTACAAAAGCAAAAGCAACAACTCCAGAAAGCAAAAAGCAAAAAGAGTAACTCTAGAAGGAAACTTGTGATAAGTGTGCCTCCAGAACTCACGATTTATAGATATATCCCCAAAGGATATATAGAAAGATAGATGAAGACTTGTTGAGCAGTCCAAAAGCAACCAAAAAAAAAATAAACCAACAAGTGCAACGCGTAGGCCTTCAACTGTGATTTAAGCATACAAAAAAAGAAAGAAAGAAAAAAGAAAACAACCATATATTTAATATATAGAGAGAGATACGTTTAGTTTTTGTTTAATTATTCTTTTTGTCTGCTCGATAACCAATCGATAACCGATAACCGAATACCGATAATCGATAGCCATGTTCAACTCAAACATACCGGCAGCCTCGCTGCTTAGCATCGAGAGCAGCGGCCTGGGTGGCCTCGGCGGTCACACGCCCAAGACCCCGGAGATCCTCAATTCACTTATCGCCATGACCAATCCCCTGGATAACTATAGCTTCGGATCGGCAGCAGCGGTGGCAGCCATCTCTGCCTCGGCAGCCTCATCAGCAGCCTCCTGCAGCAGTGCTGCCTCCACCCCAGTGGTAACAGTGCGTCACTTCAATGGTCATCCCAATGGACAGGTTAGTAGACACTCTATGCGTATACTTGATGTGCGTATACTTAATATTATTTTCAAATTTGTTCTGCACTTAATATTATTTTTCTAAAATATATTCTATACTCAATATGATTCTAAAATATATTCTATATATATTTACAGTTGAACTCGCAGGACAGCAGTCATTCCAGTTGCTCCGGCTCGCCATTGGATTCGCCAGCAGGCGGCACTGCCACCACGCCCAGCGTTCAACAGGTAATTTTTGAATAATTTATCCGAGTTAATATATAAAATAGGAACCTAAGCTAGGGGTGGTTTTAAGCTACGCTTAGGTATTCAAAATTCAGGCTTACATTTATTTAAAGCAATAAATATAAGGCTTGTCAAAGAGGGGTCGACTTTTCTTATTCCATATTGAGACTAGTTTTAGGAATACTTTAATGCTTTCGAAATTATCAAATATTTATATAACATATTTTTCAAAATTCCCCTTAAATATGAACACCAACTGTAGATATATAAATCACAAGACAAACGATCCATCAATCAATCAGTAATTGACTTGCAATTAAAGGTCTGAAGAGGCATGACAAAAGGGCTGAACCAAGCCAAGTCAGTAGATTTCAGCCGAAAAACGATAGCGATGAGGAGGCGGTGGCAGAGCCTACAGTTTATGAGAAAATTTTTGTGTTGAAAAACAAATTGAAAAGTGCAAGCGTCTCCTATAAATTTGTTTGGAAGTAATAATCATAAATCACAAACAGATACAAAGTATCTAAGCGCGTGTGTGTGGGCACACAGACACCTGCCAATTACTGGCGGGGAAAGTGCAAGTGCATCTGTATACACAATCTATCTATGTATCTATTTATCTGAGGGATGCGACCTCTAATTGCCGCCGTGGCAAGTGCAATCCGCGCCCGCTTCATATGCGAATTAATTGCTGAAGTTGACACCAGCAGCAGCCAAGCGGCCGCAGCAGTTACGTGCCTCATTAAGGCCAATGTCAGTCAGCCAGTCAGTCAAGAGTGTGATTCTCTCTCCCCCGTCAGATACTCACACCCGTGCCAGCGCACAGATACATTTTACACATTTACGGATTCAGATGCAGATGCAGTTGCAGATACTCGAACGCCGCAATGCCGCAAAAAGTGAAATCAATTCACGCTGCGTCTCGCAATTGACGCCCACTCCGCCGCCGCCGCCGCAAAAAATCTCAAGACGCCGGCCGGACAGGGGACAAACTTATGGACAGAAAGACTCAAAGACAGACAGACGCCGGCCAATGGCCAATGGAGAGTAAGAAATAAAAAAAAAAAAAAAATAGTAATAAAAAAACATAAAACAAAAAAAGATGCAGAGTGCGTGGGCCGATTTTGCACGGCATCGTGTCGGCCGCGTGGGTGACTCAAACAGTCATCGAATAAATGAATAAGTGAATGAATGAATGAATGGATAAATGAATGAATGAATGGTTAGAATGGTTACAATTCTATACCGGTCGGAGAGGGGCGCCCAGATTGAAGTGGATTTGAAAAGGCAAGTGTGGAAAAATACTATTTTCTATCCTAGCAAACAAATTTTCTTATATTCATTTATTTCGAAATTAGAAAAATCAATTTAGGTAGAATTATGAAAAACCTTACCAAGTGCCAGTTTCTTAATGTTAATTAATAGTTTATTAATATGCTAAATAAACTTTTAAAAGCAAGAAAGTCTTAGAAGGAAGACATTCACATTCAAAGTTACTCAATTTTTAGCGCCCAATGGTTCACTTTGAGTACTTTTTTTACAGCATTTGGTTGACTTTACAGTACATTTCGTCCTTTTTACAGAACTTTTAATGCTTTTTACAGTTTATTAGTGGTTCTAACATAGAATTTTATGGACTTAACAGTTCATTTGCTGTGCCTAAAAGCACCTCCTCCCTCTGTAACTGCAAAACCGAATATCCCATGGGGAATTTTAACCAAAAATTGAGCAATTAATATTCAAAAAAAAAAAAAAATTAAACAATAATATATAGAGAATTAACTGTGCGAAAAATATAATAGCCAAACGCACGTTTCAATGTTTCCATGCCAAAATACATTTCGCAGCTCAAAGGTTGGGGTTCGCTTGATTTTTTTTTCGTTATTTTTTCGCTTAAATGCCTCTCAATTTACATTTAAGTATGGCATTAAAGTTTCGCTAACAATGTCTTGTTTTCATAAGGCTTTACTCTGCGTACTTTTTCGTTATTTCATTTCGGTTTTTTCCTGTGCATACTAATGAAGTATGAAGTATTTTCGCACAATTAGCAGGAGATTTGTCATTCCGATCGTGACCCCGGCCGGACCCAAGGGACTGGTGGACTCATCGAATGTGTGTTTCCTGTGTGTGGCGAGGTTTGGTTCCCCAAATATTTGCACAAAAATTGTTGCCGAAAAAAGCAGGGTAAATGTAAGGCGAGGGAAAATTATAAGAACGGCAAACAGACAAACGAGTGAAATGTGCAAACACAAGGCAAACAAAATGCAAATTTTACCAGAAAAAAAAAGAAATTAAATAAAAATAAAAACTGTTGCCATTTCGTTCGAATTTTTGCGACTTGAGTTGCAGCGATGCGAAGTGCAAAGAAAGGCTCGGCCTGGCGTTACAGATACGGATACTGAGATACTAACAACCAACCTGTGCCATCTCCCCTGCTCTGCCATTTCCTCTGCCTCCCCCAACGCAATTGCACAATTTTCCAGCAGAAGTTTCCAACAGCAGCAACTTGTCCGCTGACCATATGGTCATGTGCTCCATGTTTTTTGGCTCCAATTTGGCCAGCGCATGCGATTATTATGATTTTGCTGTTCGGATTTCGGCATTTTTTTTGTCGCTTTTTTTTTTTTAAACAAAAAATTTATTTATCTGATTTCTGGGTCAATAAATAAAACGCTGCAAGCAGCAGCAGCGTGCCTAAAATTCAAATGAACCCCGGAGTCGCAAGGCAAAGCGAGGCGATGCCCAAAAAATTAACAGAAGTCGAAAGAAATCGAGACAGGGACTGGTGGGGCATCCGAACAATTTCTCGACCAGACAACACAAACAACATGAGCAAAAAAAAATATATATATAAAATAACAAGGGAATATCCAACAGTCTGGCCGACAATTCAATGAGCTGCGGATTGAAAGGGCTAATTGAAGGCACAAGTTTGACAGGCATTCCCCTGATGGATGCCATATTGCGAGATGATTTATTGCGGAATATTAACTTTCAAGTCAACCCACAGATTATATTTCTAAAATATATGAGACAGGGGAGGAGTCGTATATAAAATAAAATATATAAAATAGGTCAAGTTAGGGCATCTTTTTAACCCATATAACCGAATGCAGGCGCTGGAGTTGTCAATCAGCGATTGTTCAACGAAAGTTGACAACGTGCCGAGTGCAACGATGACCATCTGTTCCCTGTCCTGATCTCCAAAAATGGAGCGACGAGTGCCTCTCGAAAATTGTTTCGAGGTTGCACTTTCCGCGGGGAGAGTGGGAGAGTCACCGCTGGGCGTGTCCCTCGCAGATTTCTATCTGTAGTATTTATAATTCATGCAAACTCGAGCGTATGTGTCCCCAAACCTAAAACCCCAGCCGAAACCCAAAACTTGAGCCCCATTCCAGAGCCAAGCCCTAAGTCAAAGCGCAAAAAACAGAAAAAAAAATACAAAAAAAAAGGTCGCTGAAGTAAATCACAAACAAACAAAGCTGAAAATGCCGCTGCTGCTGTGGTGGGGAGAGATAATCTCCTCTCGGAATCGAAAAAGCGGGGCCGCGATTCGTCATATCTACCTGCCCTGAAGGGCGTCCAACTCTCGAGAAACTGTGTCGAGCTCTCACTTCTCACGCATCACTCATCGTCACTCCTACAGTCCTTGAGGTGTGGGGGAAACTCCACCAGGTGATAGGAAATAGGATCACTGGGTTATGGGATAAAACTTGAGGGAAAACTAAAAAAAACCAATAAGGAAATTTTAACATAAAGTCCTATATCTTTGGAAACTTTTAATAATCGATATTTCAAGTAAATAACTCAATATTTAAATTTTGCAACAACAAATGTGCCATAAATCGATATTTCCTTTGGTATAATAAACTGTAAAAAATCATAAACTTTTTTTATATTTATTTAAATAAGATTTTATTAAATTTCACACTACAATTTCCATAAGACAATTCTCCTTGATATACATCCCCAAATTCAAACTTTAACCAAAGAAACTATCGATCAAGAGAGCTCGAAATCTGTTTGAAATGTCACCAAGTCAGTGGACTTGGACAACCCGGGGTTGCCTTCTTTGGCAGTCCACCGCTTTGGCCAATGGTGACAAACCACTTTTCGGGGGCCACTAGCCAAGAGGGTTTTGTGTATAAAGAAAAAAAAAAAACAAAAAAAGCCTAGCTATATATAAAATAAAATTAAGAAGAAAATATTTTAAAAATCTTTAGTTTTAAAACAAAATCATTAAAAACCCACTCTAACCCCTGGCTTCTACCTCCATTTCCCTCGTGTACTATTTTACAGACCTGCTCTCGCTTGATCAAGGAGGGCCTGAAGCTCTCCATCCAGAGCAAACGCAAGCTCTCCACCTGCGACTCCAGCTCCGGTTCAGAGCAGCCGCACTCCAAGTGCTCGCGACGCAGCAGCAACCACAACGGGCACAGCGGCGGCAGTAGCAATCATTACAGCGGCAACATGAGCAATGCGAACGACGACGACCTGGAGGAGTCCAGTGATGAGGACAGCGAGACCAAGTCGCAGCCCAAGGGTCTGACGCCCGAGGATGAAGATCGCCGGCGGCGACGTCGCGAGCGCAACAAGATTGCCGCAACCAAGTGCCGGATGAAGAAGCGTGAACGTACCCAGAATTTAATCAAGGAATCCGAAGTTTTGGATACCCAAAATGTGGAGCTAAAGAATCAAGTGCGTCTGCTAGAAACGGAACGTCGCAAGATAATGGATATGCTGCAATCTCATGTATGCCTGCGCTCCGGCGGTTGTCAGCTGCCCACGCATCTGACGCAGTCACCGGCCCACAAGTATCTCGCCGACCTGGACTTGGATGATGCGGTGGGTTCCAGTGGAGGTGCCAACAATACCAACAGCAGTAGTGGCAGCACCAGCAATCAGCAGCGTGTTCAGAGCATACCATCAATGGCCACCTTCAAGTTTGGCTCCAAAACGGCAGCGGCGATGGCCCAACAGCTGCCCACTGGCTATTGCAAGCCCTCGCCCAGTGCCCAGGAGTTTGAGCATGCCGGCTACCAGCAGCATCATCAGCAGCAGCAGCAGCAGCAGCAACAGCAGCAGCACAATCAGCAACACTCTTTGAATCCCGCCAGCAGCAACATCGATCAGCAGCATCAGCAGCACCAGCCAAATCCCAGTCCCGGCCTCCTCTCCGACTATGTGCCCAATTGCGATGGCCTGAGCAGCAACAACAACAATCCGAGCAGCAACACCAGCGCCAGCAGCAGCAGCAACAGCAGCAGCAATACCAGCAGCAACACCAGCACCAACACCACGTCCAGCAGCGCCATTGAGTTTGTGAAAAACGAACTGGTGGATTCGCAGAGTCCCTACACCACCGCCCTGAGTGCCGAGCGGTTCCTCTTCGAGCCAAGTGATGGCTTTCCGGATATAAAGCATGCAGTCAGTGTTTTGCCATCGCCGTGTGGCATCAATGGCCTGAACATGGCCAGTGTGGTGCCAACGAATGTGGGTTCTAATGGCGGCAATCATAATGGCAGCAATGGCAGCGGCAACACCAACACCACCAACAGCAATAACAATAATAACAATCATCTGATGGACTTCCATCAGGGACTGCAGCATGGCAATGGTATTGGTATTGGCATTGGCAATGTGGGTGTTGGTGTGGGTGTGGGCATGACATCCTGTTACGATGAGGATCATCAGCTGATGCTCATGAAGAGCGGTTGCTATGCATCGGATCTGCTGTCGCAGCTGGTGGACGATGGCGTTGCTGGGGAGTATGTGGACTTGGACACAGCCACCGCGTTCATGACCAACGGAGGTTGCCTGGCGTGAGGAAGGGCGCCGGACAGGGAGCGGGATCGAGAAAGGGAGCGGGAAGGGGATCGTCAACGTGAACGAGATCGAGACCGTGACCTAATGCTACCCGCCTTCGAGCAGTCCACCGGCCATCATCAGCAAACCCAACACCATCATCATCATCATCAGCAGCAGCAGCAGCAGCAGCAATCACAGAAACCGCAGCAGGTGACTCATCAACCGGATCGATATCAGGGTCAGGCACAACACTCCAGTCCACAGTTGGACCAACAGCAGGTGGAGCTGGAGCTGGAAATGGAGCTGCAGCTGGGGGAGGAGCAGGATCCGGCCTGGGCCCATGTTGACTATTGGTGCTAAGGCCCAAAACTCTACCATTATCCAAAAAAAAAAAACGAAAAAAAAAATACAACAATCTAATCTTAAAATTAACCGCCACTCATCGACTAAGCAAAAAGCAAAAGCAGGAAAGCAGAAGAAGATCCCTCCAAGTCCCCTCCCAAGAAGTACCCAATCCTCAAGATACAAATTTCTTCCAAAGTCATTTCAAATTCTATAAAACGTTTTGTAAAGTTAAACAAGTTTGCCACAATCTTGGATATTTTTTTTTTCAATATTTGTAATAATTTTACTTTTGAATTTAAATTTTCTTACAAGTCCAAGTTCTTCCAATAGAGTTTCCCTCCCAGATCCCAAGACCACTCGAATATCATCCGCCGAACCCAAAACCCCATCCCCTATATGTATGTATATTCCTCCCTGATCCCAAGTCCGCCTGGAGCGGCATCCAGCCTGTGGCTTGACTACCTCATGAAGCAAGAAGCAGTAACAATTAACAAGTAACTATCATTAAAAAGTTTTAACGTTTAAAAAGAGAAGAGTAAGACGAGGAGAGCACACAAAAAATAAGAAAAGAAAAGATAAGAAAGAGTAGCACTTGCACAACTGTACATAACCCAACTTTTTGATACGATATCATTTATCGATAACATTCCATTGCAAGCCTGCATCGAGAGAGAGAGAAGAGAGAGGGAGAGAGAGCGCAGTGATCAACTGCGTGCAGTCACATCCGCATCAGTAATTATTAATTTTAATTTGTTCAATTATTCTTTTCTATGCGTAACGTATTTTTGTTTGCTCTTTGCTCCACCCAACGAAGCCTTAAAAATAATGATAACTACTACTATAAATGCTTATGTGTGTAAAAAAAAATAAACAAGAGAAGAGATTAGAGAGAGAGGAGAATTTCAAGTTGATATATGCGATATATGATGACGTTTGATATTTTTTTCTAAATCCTAGGCTTAGTCAGTGATAAACCCGTATATATATACCATATATACCTTATATATAAACAACATACATGTATGAATTTTTTGTTTTTTTTTTTTCGTGTCCATAATTTGTAAGCTATGTTTAAATGATAAGCGATATAAAAATTGTGTAAGCTGTTGCCTTAATCAAAAAATGAGAAAAACAAAAAAAAAAACAAATTTCAATTGACAACTAAAACTAAATTACTAATCTACACTTTGTTAATTCTTTTGCAAACAAAAAAAAACTAATCTACATATACAAGAACAACAAATAATTAAACAATCTATATATATACAAGAAGGGAAAAGAGAGAAGATATATTATATATATATGTGTATTTTCGGTGGAATCGAAGACCTTAAAGTGCTGCTAAAAAATTGAAACTTTGCAACTCCTTTCAACTTGCGCCTTATTACAGTTAAAAACAAAAAGTAAAATGATGAACAACTTTTGTAATTTATATTATATATGTATACAAGTCGAAGATTATATATATACTAAAAAGCAAACCTTATATATATATTTGTGTGTGTCTATTGCTTGATCAACGAGTTGAAGCAGAGTTCATTTATATATATAAAAACATACTTATACACGGATATAACAATTATATATATACAAAAAAAAAAAAACATGTGTGTGTATAAACAGCTGTGAACACCAAAAAGTGGCCTAAAAGATCATCCCCCAAAAAACAAAATGAACTCCCCTCACAACAAGTGCTTTGAAAATTGTTTCGTAATTGTAATGGTAATTGCCTCGATTTGTACTAAAGAGTTAACCAACGATAACGATAAATGATAATCGATAAATTATATCTATGTTAAATACGCAAAAAAAAAAAAACGAAAGAACAACCAACTATTTATACCATATAACTAAACCCGAGAACAGCTCTTAAAGCCTCCCCCCTGAGCACCGCCTTTTTCTAGATGTACCAAGTCTACCATAATGTTATGTCACACAAACACACACACACTTACACTATGTATCCCCCCCCCACACACACACACACCCACGAAAATGCCTGCCTATTTGCCCCTGAATAGGAATGTTAAGCATACAAGAAAACTCTGTGCAAAGTGCATATTTCCCTTCCACTTGAGATGGAAATCTTTCAAAATTAAAATTGTATTTGAGCCTTAAGCATTAAGCAAAAGTTTACCTCACACACTCGCACACACACACACATACACACAAAAGATGCGGCAACCCTGGAGAATTTTAGAGCAGAATGACTTCCATTCGCCGACAATTGATATTACGTTCAGCTTCCAAGTACAGAAAAATATTACAAAAATCACGAAAAAAGAAAAACTTAATCAAGTTTCAACCACTCAGGTCAGGCGAGTGAAGAAAGCTGCGCCCCAGGGTTGCCATCACATTCGATGTTAAATGTAATTCGTAACTGTAAATGTTAACTGTAAACCGTAAACTGTAAAAAATGGCAAAATGCAATCAACTCCATATGTTAACAAGGAAAAAAAAAAGAAACGAAGAAAAGCAAAGTTCTCTCGCTTGTACATTTTTTGTTTAATATTTGTAATCGATAATTTCGCGATTTGTTTTGTTTGTTTTCGATTAATATTCTCTAATATATATATACCTATATAAATATGGCCTAAAAAAAAACACAAAAGAGTCGAGTTTGAGTTTCAAGTTTTTGGGATTTCGTGGGCTTCTTCGCTTCTGGCTGCAGCTGTGCTGAAAGGCGGAGTTATTATATTATTAATAGAGCATCGTAGAAGTAGAACAACGTCATCGGAAACTGCATCTATCCATCCATAACCATACATTTGATCAAGCCATTTCGCTGTCATCCTTGCAGGACTCATGGCGCATCTGCATTTCCCTCCTCCCCCACATTCTGGACGACACATCTTTGACCTTGGAACGACGGGACCTCCTACTGACCCTCATCTTTAGCTTTTAGTTTTAGGCTACAACACACAACACAAAGTTTGTTTCAACTTGAACAGAAATGCGCTACAAAAGTACCTGGACAACGTAATGTAACGATTAACGATCAACCGATAAATACCGATAGATCAGGGTTGCACAGAAAGAAGCGATCACTCAGCTGCAGGCAGAAGGAGAAACTGACCTCAAAATCACAAAAGCGCCATTTGAAAGGCCCTTTTAATTGTATAGTTATATAGAGCCCTATTATATATCCATGTATATTGCTAAATTACATTAAAATATATCGATAAAGTTAAAGATCTATATGTGTATGTATGTCCACGACCGCAAGAGCAAGCAGCAAACGAAACAAAACAAAGAAAACTCCCATAAACTGTGCTAAAAACAAAAAACAATTGTAAGAAATATTAAGAAATGTGTCGAATGTGTTGAGAGAGAGCGCACGAGTCCCAGATGTTATTTGTGTAATTTTGACCAGAGCAAAACTATACGGTAAATAGATCTAGCCGACTTGAAAGCCAAAAGCAAGCAAAAGGAACAACAAACAGCAAAAACCAAGTCCAATCCAATCTATGTCCAATTGTTAGTCGATATATATTGTTAACTCCACTCATAATCCCGCGACCCATCATCCCCCTATCCAGTAGCCGCCGTATCTTGTATCCGTATCTCTAACGCTCGCTGTATCCGCCATCCGTATCTCTAACTGTCTCTGTAAACCATCTCCGATCCGACTACAACCGATCACACTCTAAAAGAACTACAATAAAATTAAAGTTTAATATCCAATAATATATACCCTTTGAGTTTGCTTTGGATATGCATCAGCCTGATTGATCTAGCAATCAGATCTCAGATCTTGGACATCATACGACGGGCCCCGCGGGGCAAATAGCTGAATCAACAACCTGACCTGCCTTCACTGCTACCCTTTTATTTAAATAAAAAGGGGATATGGGTGTATGCAAATTTATGAAAAATCCAATAACTTCATATCAAGAAACTATGTTGATTTGCTGGTGAAATTGTGCTGCCTCGGCAACTGAAAAGGGGATATAGGTGAAAGAAAATGTTCGGGAAATGCAAAGGTATTCCACAAACTCATACTGCAAACAATTGTCATTACAGGGTATCCCAAATTTTGTATCATGAAACTCTATTGTCTCGATTGTAAGCTTGTGCGCTTGTGCTCTTGGCGCGTGTCTCCGCGTGGGCGTGGGACAATCTGTTCTACCGAACCGAACCAATCCGATCCTAACCACACTCCACTCCCCGTCCGATTCCCAGATCCGATCTGCATCGCTGACGGGCTTTGGCTATAAACAGGCGGTGACATCATGTCGCTGCTGTGTGTCTTGCAAGCGGGATTCCGTCTCCGTCGTGTCGCCAACTATTTGTGGATAGAAGCCAAGCTGAGAGGGAGATAGCAGCGCAGCTCTGGCTCTCCGCTAATATGCATAAGTTGAAGGCTCGCTTTCGACGCTCCAAGCTTCAAGCCGGGCCGGGTCGGACCGGGCTGGGGTGATTAATGCTGCCCCCGGCCGTGATTAATGCCTAATTGCTTATTGAATGTCATAACAGTAATAAAAGAACGAAAAACACCGCGCCAAAAATCCTTCTCGGTGCAGTGTATGTGTCATAGATTGGGTCACCGTGTCGCCACGGGACAGATGGGAGTCACATGCACTGGACACACGATGTGGGTGCAATCACCGGAGATGATGATAATAATGATGCTATTCCTCGAGCGACAAGCCCCCAGGCGAGATGACAGCCTGGTAATGTATTATTATTAGATTTTCTTAGATTTTCTAGGACATTTTGATAGTTCAATTCAAGATTTTCAGCATTAAATTTGTAGATCTTAATAAAGTAAATGATCTGATATAGTTTATAGATCACTTCAACATGGTCTGGTACAGGTGCAGCTCTTTAATATTTTGTATAGACAATGTGAGTAAAAGTTTATAGTTTATAGCAAAGTTGAAATTCATATACTAAACCTAGGTTCCATTTAAAAATCTGTTAAATTCCTTAAATTTGTAAATGAAATTGTAAAATCTGTAGAAAATCAAAACAGATTGAAATATAAATTTGCAATTTATTTGAATTGAAAATTAGAATGAGACGAAGGTGCTTGGGTCCCCGTTAGGGATCCTTTATATACTAAATAACTATCAATATAAATACAATTTAGCAGAAATTTTGTTTCCATATGGAAATCAAAATAGAGGCAGTCAACAGAGTCTGTGCTTTGATAAATTATGGCACTTAATCGCATAAAATATCGGTCGTAAATAATCAACAGAAAGCATTATCATTGAGGTAACTATTAGCAATCACACACAGGTGTATTTGTACCTGTATTTGTATTTAGATAGAGTCTTACATGTGTTGCAGCATGGGTATATTTATAGTCGTGCGTTAAGTGAAAAATTATGCCACCGAAAAGCAGGCACAGGCACGGGCACTGGCACAAGCACCTAGCACAAGTGCCATTGTGATAAATGGGAAATGTCTTCGGGCAAAGGCTCTGAGATTAGCAATTTCAATCGCTCAACCGACCACCAAGTGCCGCCGACTCGCTGTCTGCCAAGGTCCCCACAGATCGTTGGGGAAAAAGTCCCATGACTCAGTGGCTTAGAAGGTCAGGGAGCGGGATTCAATACGAAGGAGGGGGAGATTGGGGCAGGAGGACGGGCGTGGCCTGGTCAAGAACGGACTGCACAGCGGTCAGGTCGAGTGCAAGGCAGTTCGCCATTGTCAACTTAATTAGCTGGGTGCGGTGCAAAATAGGTAAGTTTGTAGTTAAAAAATTATATTTGAAGCCTAGATCTATTAGCAATAATATCCAGATTTTTTATAGAAAACGTATGTTAGTTTAAATTACTTATAAAAAAATATTTAGCCATAGATCATGCAAGAATTTCCAACTAAATAAGCGTTACAAATACAAGGATATACGAAAAATAGTGTCGATTAGGAAAATTAAAAGAATTTTTGTTTGGGAAACTTAAAAAATCATGTTCCTTAAATATATAGCACTTGTGTGTTTTAGATCACTTTAAGTATATTTCAAAATATATAATTTTAATTCCCAAAATGATTATAAATTTATAAAAATAGTCCCTTGCAATGCAGTAAATATTTGGATGAATATTTTTAACCCAAGCTAATCACAAGCTAATTTTCTACCCCAAGGTCGTTTACGCATTAATCCGCCTTCTCTTGGACGGTTGATTTATGTGTCTGCTCTTGACGCACACACAGCCCATAAATATATGCAAAAGGCAGCAGAAACCATTAAGAAATGCAACAATAAAGTCAGGTGCAGCATGCATTGTGATAAATTGCACATACAAAATTATATACACAAATTCTAAAACATGAAAAACCTTAAAATTATCATAAATAAGTAATATATACAGTGGGCTTTCAGTATTTCAACTGTTTTGGCCATTGTACATACTCCGCAGGATCAGTTAAAGCTGCCTCTCTCATTGCTGTACCAGAAAGGAGAGAAGTGACAAAAAAGAAATCTAAAAAAAAAGAGTGGTCCCGTTAACACGGTAACGCAACATATAGCTGACTCCCTCACTCCTGCACAAGAAAGAAGGGGCACAACAAAGATAGGAAAAGGAGTCCCGTTGGGACCCAGAAGTCTCAAATTTGTTTGCAATTAGCTGTGTTGCCTGAGGCCAAAATATACTATGCAAATGCCGCCGTGCTATAGCCGCCCACACAATGGCGTTATTAATTGCAATTTGCGATCTTAACTCGGCTCAAATCCCCTCGAAATTCGCATTCAAATCGAAATTTAAGCGGT
This sequence comes from Drosophila ogumai, assembly GCA_018904815.1. NCBI lineage: Eukaryota > Metazoa > Arthropoda > Insecta > Diptera > Drosophilidae > Drosophila > Drosophila ogumai. The sequence continues at coordinate 3,908 of JAEIIJ010018950.1, read as the reverse complement.
CGCCATCTTGCCCGAGCGACGCTACAGCGAGAGGGGGGCGCGGCCAAAACAACAAGATTTAGCATCTACAGCAAATTAATAGCGCACATGACTAATTGGCAATCAATCAAGCTTTGATGTTTCTTCGCGCATTACTAAGCGAGTGCAGCAATGGATTTGCATATAGCTCGGTTATTACTCACCGGATTTCCAGAATCACAGCTTGTTCTCCAATTTTACACTTTTTTTTCTTTCACCGGCAACAAGTTTTGTTTTTTTCACCACGAACTTTGGCGCCACTACCGAGCACGGGCTTTTTTAGTACCTAACAGAAGGCGTTATTGAGCTACCATATGGTATTGTCATCGGGTAAATACAGTTTTATCGATTATTTTTATTCATTAAACTATTTTGTAGGTTTTTGGGTTCTTTTTTAAAAGAATTTATTGATTTATACCATAAAATTAATTTATCACGTCAAATTAAATTACTAAACTTCTTAAGTGTTTTATTTTGTGGGTTATATTAATAAATATGTTGGTTTAATTGAGGCTTAGCCATTTTTAGAACCATCAAAGTGCCATCGATATGTGAGATTTTTAGCGGCAACGCGTCAGGGGATTATTGCCGCCTACCTGTTGTTGTTGCTCCTCCGCTGCTTGGCGCGTCGTTTTGTTTTCCCGCTTTTCGTGCCCCCCAGGATCCCGGGAAATGTAAATTTTGGAGTCAGGAAATGGCACAATACACGCCCCGCCAGGCGCTGGCCACGCCCGATGCCCAAGAGTTTGGTTTCCCGCACGTCCCGTACAAAATCCAGGAGCAGCTGATGCAGGAACTCTTCGGGGTGCTGGAAAACGGGCAGGTGGGCATATTCGAGAGTCCCACAGGCACCGGCAAGTCCCTGACTCTCACCTGCGGTGCCCTCACCTGGCTGGAGCGGCACGAGGCGCTGGTGAAGTCCGAAATGCTGGCGAGGATCGTGGCCGTCGAGAGGGAGCTGGAAAACTTGCAGAAGGAGGGCGAGCGGGCCACGGACTGGCTGGAGGCTCAGGGCAAGTCCCGACTGCAGCGAGAGGAGCTGCAACAGTTGCAACACCTCCGCGGACTGCTGGAGCAGCGAGAACAGCAACTGGCGGAGATGCGAGAGCGTGTGAAGAGCAGGAAAAAGCAGAGGAGCAGAGAGCCTAGGCCCAAGCTAGAGGAAGCCAAGGAGGAAAGGCCCGCCTCCGATTCCGACACGGATGAAGAGCATGAAACCGCCGACAGCTTGGAGGAACCCTCAGAGGAACGCTATCGTCCTGTCCAGATCTTCTTCTGCAGTCGCACGCACTCGCAGCTGGCGCAAATCGTCTCCGAGCTGCGCAAGACCCCGCACGGCAAGTGGGTGAGGTGCATCTCCCTGGGCTCCCGCCAGCAGCTGTGCGGCAATCCCCAGGTGCGAGGCCTGAAGCAGGTGGGACTGATGAACGAGCGCTGCCTGGAGATGGCCAGCCAGAAGAAGTCTCAACCAAATCCCAGCAAGAGAAGTCGCTTGGCCGAAGGAGAGGCTTCCGGCCAAGGCAGATGTCCCCTGAAAACCCAGTCCCTGGTGGACTCCCTCAAGGACTTGGCTTTGAGTGAGCCCCTGGACATAGAGGAGTTGGCCACGGAGGGTTTGGCCTGTGGGGCCTGCTCTTACTATGCCTCCCGGGCTGCTCTGGACCAGGCCCAGCTTGTACTGCTGCCGTATCAGTTAATGCTGCAGAAATCCGCCCGCCAGCAGCTCGGCATTAATCTCCAGGGCAGCGTCCTGGTTGTGGACGAGGCACACAACCTGCTGGACAGTTTGGCCCAGCTACATGGCTCTGAGGTTAGTCGCCAGCAGCTGGAAAGAGCAAGAGCCGAGATCTCGGCCTACAAAGAGAACTTTCAAAAGCGTTTTAGCACCAGGAATCTTCTCAAGATCAACCAGCTCATCTTCATAGTCAAGAGGCTGCTTAAAGTCTTGGAGTTGTCGAAATCTTCGAGGATGCTGCGCACCTACGAGCTCACCGCCGAGGGTGACTTCTTCAACATTGATCTCCACGAGCTGCTGGAGTTCTGTGCTCGCACTCGTTTTGCACGCAAAGTTCAGGGCCATGCGGCAAGGATGCAAAGGGAGCCGCAGCCCAGCGAGAATCGGCCGCCAACGGCAAGGAGTTTAATACTCCAAAGATTGACCAAGGAGCAGGAGGAGAAGGAGAAGCCCAGGCAGGGCAAAAGGAAGCTGGAGGAAATGCAAGAAGCATCAGCAGCAGCGGAGAAGAAGGAGTCTCAAGTGGAGCCTCAAGTGAAGCCCCTCCTGGAAGCTGCTCCCTCACCCATCAGACCTTTGCTGGCCTTTTTGGAGACACTCACCAGCGATGCGGCCGATGGCAGAATTTTGCTGGATCCGCAGTCAGGAAGCCTCAAGTATCTGCTCCTAGATCCCGCCGAGCAATTTTCAGAGATCCTCCAACAAGCCAGAGCGGTGGGTTTGGCTTTAATTTAATTTAAAATTATTAATTTAATATTCAATAATTTTTTAAAAGATTGTAATTGCTGGTGGCACCATGCAGCCCACTCAGGAGCTCAAGGAGCAGCTGTTTGCCTCTTGCCAGCAACGTCTGGTGGAGCGTTTCTACAGCCATGTGGTGCCCCCAGATGCAGTGCTGCCCTTTGTGATACCCAATGGCCCCAAAGGTGCTCCCCTGCGCTTCAACTTTGCCCAGCGAGCAAGTCCAGAGATGGTAAGCTTTAAATTTCATTTTTCTCTTTCGTTATTCTCATCTTCAACCGATCTCTTACAGCTTCAGGAGCTCTCCATGATCCTCCAAAATCTTTGCCAGGTGATACCAGGTGGGGTGGTTTGCTTTCTGCCCTCCTACGACTATCTGGACAAGGTCTATAAGCATCTGGTGGAGTCGGGCAGCCTGGAGAGGATTTCACGCAAAAAGTGTGTCTTTCGGGAGGTCTCCGGCTTGGCGGCGGATCAGCTCCTGGAGAAGTATGGCAAGGCCATCAAGGAATCAGCAGAATCAGCTGGGTCCACGGGAGCTCTGCTGCTCAGTGTCGTTGGCGGCAAGCTCTCCGAGGGCCTGAACTTTGCCGATGACCTGGGACGAGCCGTTCTGGTCGTGGGTCTGCCCTATCCCAATCGCCAGTCGCCGGAGCTGGAGCAGCGCATGCGGCATCTGGACGAGAAGCTGGGCCCTGGCTCTGGCAATGAATTCTACGAGAATCTCTGCATGAAGGCGGTCAACCAATGCATCGGGCGAGCCGTTCGCCACATCAGGGACTATGCCTGCGTCTACCTGCTGGATGAGCGCTATGTGGGAGCAAGGATACGGGGCAAGCTGCCGGAGTGGATAGCCCGGCACATTGTGGAGGCGGCCGCCGGGAAGGGCGGTTTCGGGGCAGTTCAAGCGCAAACTGCCAGGTTTTTCAAGGGGCGATAGTGAAAAGAATCTCTCTCGGAGAATCCGTTTTTTTTGTTTTTTATTTTTGTATTTAAATATTAATATGGTGATTTTTTTCTTTTCTTTTGGAGAATTCGTTTTTTTTTTGTTTATTATTTTTGTATTTAAATAAGTATTTTATTATGGTGATTTTTTTGTAGAAATTCTTTAGTTTTTTGTTTTTTTTTTTACTGTTTTGTAAACTATAGTTTTTAAGATGGCATTAATAGTATTATAAAATTTTTTTTTTTTAGTTTTTTAATTTCTTTAAATTTACAATTGATTTTCTTTTGTTTTTTTTTTTCATTATTAATAGATTTTTTATTTTATTTGTCATTTTAATAATTTTTGTATGCTTGCTTAAATTCCTTTTATCTTATTAGTATTTTTTATTTTATTTTATTTATTTATTTATTTTTTTTTTTTGTATTTGTATTTGTATTTGTATTTGTATTTGTATTTGTATTTGTATTT
>JAEIIJ010018948.1:0-35481 GCA_018904815.1 Drosophila ogumai | reverse complement strand
TTAAAGTGTATAAATACTTTAAATAAATTTATTGTATATAATTTACAATTCTTCAAAAAACTTTTTATATGTAAAAAATATTTTAAAATTAATTTAAGACATGAATTCACGTTTCTGAAACAATGGTTTAGTTTTTTTTACATCTAACTAAGAGTACAGCAAAATTTATAAGCCCCTAAAAATCAGCTTTTATCTTAAAATTACCCTCAGGTATTCCTTAATATAAAATAAATTCTTTTAATATTTACAAACCCCCTTTTGTTTCAAAACTCATAAATCCCACTTACCAAATCTCACCTGTAAGTTTAAGAAGCGTTGAAAACTGCCACCAAACTAAATTTAGCGCGTCTCACAAAGACAGAGAGAGCGGGGGGGAAAAAATAAAATCTTATTAAAAATTTAAATTGTCTGCAAAATTTTGCGCGCAACGTTGCGAATCGGAAAAAGGCGAAGGAGGGAGGCGGCCGGCGGCGGGAAAGAGTTTCAGCTGAGGCTAACGTAATGGAAACCGAAAACCCCGCCAGACATTGGCCATCATCGTGCCGACGACGCTAATGGCGAACGGGGCTAACATCATAATTGGGATGCGCGTCGAAAGTCTAAGGAGCGTCTAACCAAAATGGCAACAAATTTCTCAATGATTCTTGCCCGCTGCTGTCTGTGGTGTGGCCTGGTATTTTGGGGAAATCCTATCGACAAAGCCAAAAGCAACAGAAAATCGCGTCAAATGTTTTAAATAGAATCATAAACAGAAACAGAAACGGAGGCAAAGACAACAAGCAACCAAACAGCCGAAAATCGAAATCGCAACACAAAATCGGGAATTGACTGAACCGCCGCCACCACCCGTCGATATTTTATTTGATGTGCTTCTCAGCTATTTTCAAAGTATTTCTATATATAAATATATATGTGGTCCCTTATTGAATAATAATAATACTTAAATTAGCCGAAATGGAATCGCTTCCAGATTGGCGGTGGCCAACAAATATTTATTTATTTTAGCTTAAATTAATTTGTTTTCTTTCATTTTTTTTATAAACCATCGTATTTTTCTTTTCTGAATTTTGATTTGTTTGTTTATTTTGCTGAACATTACGCTCTCTGGGGTTATATGCTTTTTTAGATCATAATGATACGAGATGTTCTTTGACCTGGGGCAGCGGGAAAACTTTTTGATATATAACTTATCATTTTCATTAAATCTAAATGGCTGTTGAGGAGAGGTTGCTTTTTATTCGGTTGTTTGGCAATCATATGCGGAAAGTTTTCCTCCTCCTCGGGAGTGGGGAAAACCCATTTCCCAAAAAAGTAATAAAAAACACATTCAATTCAAAAGAAACAAAATGATAGCCACAATGTGAGAGAGCTCCATGCTCCATTTGGTTTTGAGGGTAGAAAACAGAAAACTGAAAAACATTTTATACTACTGCTGCTGTACCATTTTATGGACAAAAGGCTCTTCTGGCTAACTGAAAAAGAGGGTTTCTCTGGGAATGGCCAGAATGTCGATGGCTTGAGAAAGTCAGTCAATAACAATTAAGGCCAAAAGTTGTTGCCGCTTTTATTTGCGGAGAGAGAGAGGAAGCCAACTATTTGCAACTTTAAACCAAGTCAAGCCGAAGGAAACTTTTTCAATTAGTATAACAAGAATTTCGGTCCGGCGGACCACTTCATTTGTATTTCTCCTGGCAAAGAAAAATGTTTGTATAAATTCTTTAACAAATTTTCATTCCACTTCGGTGAACCAGACTGCCATAAAGGATCCGTCGCCGCATCCTTGGAGGAGAGATAGGGAGCAAGTGATTTAACAGAAACGGGATTAGGCGGACTTATCTGCCACACTTCATAAGGTGGGTGGGTGGTTGGTTGCTCCTCTCTTACACACACACACACGTGTGCTTATGGCCGCTTTCCCAGGAGAAAGTTTGTTTGGGGCTTAGGCAAATATGAAAATATGCTCGATTATATGGCTCCCAGGGATTTCTCTGGCGGGGCACAAGGGCAGATCAAAATCGAGTCGAGTCGAGCTGGAGAGGAGCTTTAAGTAGTGTACACAGCCCCCGGGCATTATACGCTCGGGAGGATTGGAATGGTGAGCAAACTTTGCCATAATGAAGAGAAACGTTCGCTTGGTGTCTTTATCCCTGACTTGAATTTATTATAACAACGAACGCCCTGGGTGGAATTTAAATTGATGATGGTGGGGCTCTCTCTCTCTCTCTCTCTAAATCCCACCCACAAAAGTATGCAACGCAACGCAAAATTAATTGTTATTCTTTTTTTTTTTTTCCACAGGCAACGGCACAATTGACTTCCCAGAATTCCTTACAATGATGGCACGCAAAATGAAGGACACCGATAGCGAAGAGGAGATCCGGGAAGCCTTCAGAGTGTTCGATAAGGACGGCAACGGCTTCATCTCGGCGGCCGAGTTGCGTCACGTGATGACAAATCTGGGCGAGAAACTCACAGACGAGGAGGTCGATGAGATGATCCGTGAGGCTGATATCGATGGTGATGGTCAGGTCAATTACGAAGGTAAGTTGGAACTATATGATTATGTATTTCGATATTGAAACGATAAATTGGCAGGGTTTTGTAGGGATTTTCGGTATATTTTTATAAAACAGAAGTATTTGCCAAATGTGAATATGTATTTCGATGTTAACTCCTTAAATTAACAGGGATTTGTAGGTATTTTGGTCTATTTTCATGGTTAAGTTTCTTAAAAGACAGAACTATATGTTATAGTTTAGGTATTTCCGCTTTATTTATATATTAAAAAAACCTAGAATTTCCTTGAAATCGTTTTAAGTGAAGAGAAAATATTTTAATTTACTGAAGACTTAATTTTGAGGACAGAAAATTGAGCAAGAAAAGTTAGCATAAGGTTTTCCGGTATAGTAATGATTTCAACAAAATTTAAAAATATTATAGAACCCTTACCTTATAAATATATTTATCTAATTAAAATAATCATAAACATCTTCCCAAGAAATACCTTGATTTTCTACACTTTCCTCTACAACCTTTCCAATTAACTTATAAAATCTGGGTTTTTCCCTCAGCGATTTTCACCTTCGTAAGAAGGTATCGCCCGCTTACGTTATTTCCGCTATGTTATGACCCGATATTCAAGTGTTTTGTGGGTCGCGTGTTGGCCCACTAATTGGATCTGTTTGTGGGTTGCGTATTTACACCTGCCAGCAGGTAACTGAAGCAACGATTGAATCATGGCATCGCATTTGAGTCACAATTGGCACTTGTCTGTGTCATAATATGGCTTTACTAATTCACATGATCTCTCTGCGCCTCGTCTGCTGTTGCTCTCTGACTGACTCATTGTAGTAACACCTATAGACTGTATACTATATAGAGAGAGGGAAATATATTCCTAGCCATGTGCATTTTGAAAATGTTCGTGTTTTGTGTTCTTTGTAATTTTTTAATTGCTTGAAAATTGATTTTTCTAGAGAGTCCGTCCGGCATGGCAATAAAACAGAAAATGGAACAGATTTGAATATGGTCTAGTTTTTAACAGATTTTCCATGGCATGTCCTCCCACTGCCACTGGGTCTTTCCGAAATGTTTCCTTTTGTTGTGAACACACACACACACACACGCTCAAAGAAACCGGGGAGGCCGCCGGCAAAGTAGCAATTAAAATCAGACAGTATTTTCCCCCTCTATAATATATATATAGTGTATATATATCCACGTTCCTTCCTCAAGTTCAAATAGAAATCGTTTTTGGCTGCCCGCCGTAGCCGCCAAGCATTTCTCGGATCAAATAGATTAATCACAAGTAATTTATGAACAAAATACATAAAAATAGAGAACAATTTTAAACAATCTTAACAAAAGCGAGCAAAGAAAGCAAGGCGATGATCTAGCTAAATGATGTTCTAAGGGGGATTTTTTGTCAAGTATATGTTAAGTTCTCTTAGCACCAGGCAAACATTGATAAAGAGTTATAGAAGAGAGATTAGTGGACAAAGGCCACTTCAAACTGTCAGATAATGGAATTATAGGGTTACGTGGAAGGTGGATTTTACAGAAATCGTTCAAGGGTTTTGCTGTTAAGAGATAAAGATAATTGCATAAGCTGGTTATCAGCAGAACAGGTATATAATTACCTGGAAATATTATATTGTACTAATAAAAAATATTAAAATATTTAAATAAATTAACAATTAAATTGGCTTTTAGAAAATTGCAAAATATTCGAAAAAATTCTTTATTTAAACACATTCCAAAAAAAACCAATATTTGCCAGCCATATTTCTCTGGCCATTTATTTCCTGTGGCTGCTGCTGCTCCCAATCAGCATTTTTTTTAATGCCTTTCGCCACTTTCCTGCCGCTTAAATTGAAATGTTTTTAAAAGCCAAAATAAATGTCGCGCGTAAATTCCACACTTAAATGATTAACCTGCCGGGGCAATCGGCACACAGCTCACAGCCAGCAGCTCACGGCCCCACGGCAACAGTGCGAATGGGAAAGAACAATTAAAATTAAATATACATATACATATATATAAATATTGTGCAATATTCTTTAATTTCCCCGCACATTTTCCGGGGGAGGAAATACGGCATGAACATTGACCGAATGAATCTCACTCGCCGCCGCGGAATCAGCATAACGTAAATATAAAATGCGCATTGTTGCCATTTTGCTTATTGCCAATTAACCAAAGTCTTTATTGTTGTCTGCCGGCTATACACAGTGGGCCGAGCCGGGTCCGTAGAGAACCCTCTGCCCCCCACACAACACCCACCCACCCCACACTTTTGGTAATTTTGCAAGTGAAAATTATATGGCGCAAACAATGAATATGCAGAGAGAAAGAAGAGATATTGGGGAATGGGAATGGGAATCGGAATGAGATGAGACTTACTTTGGCCCCATGCCAGAGATACAGAAAATGCTGTGCTAAGGGAAGAAAGCAGCAAGGAGAACAAGTCGAAAATCAAATAAAATGTTAAACAAAATACAAAGAACAACAAATTAAACATTAGCGCAGAGCAGGGCGAGGCAAATTAAATGAACACATCCCAGTGAGAAAGATGTGTTGCCTGAATTTGGAATTTGGTAGCAAAATACAAATGCAAATATATATATCTACATATTTAGAGGGAGAGTGATGAAAAAAAGAACCTTAGAAATGATAGAACGAGTAAGTTTGGCGAATGTAAACAAAACGACGAAAGATAAACAGCAGAACCACCAGCAAAACCACCGCCATGCAGGGACCTAATGGGGGGCGAGTGGGTGGTGGTGGGGTGCGGTTTAAATAAAATGCACGAAAATTTGCTAAATATATTTATTTTGGCAGCTGGAAAAGTTGGTACGCGATCTCCTCGGACCTAATATCATTTTAATTGCCCCTACAAATAGCTCAGGTCATCAAAAAATTATCCTTAACCTTTTTTCGCGAGTTGAATACACTACAAGGAAATTGTGTTATTTTTTCAGAGAAATGTAAAATTGTGGTGACTCTTAAAATCATAAAATTAAATTTCTTAGAAAAGTAATTAGAATTTTTAAAATAACAAAGTTAAAATGGTGACTAATTTTGTTTGGAAAATACCCAACCAGAAACCCAGAGTTCTGTGGAAATTTATAATTTCCCTATTTTATGGGGAATTTTGGTAGATTAAAATAAATTCCTAAAATTATGATATAAACCAAACATGACTTAAAGCGCATTTTTTGTAATTCTCTTTAATTTTTAGTTGAAATATTTACTCTTTAAATAAAAATATGTATTTTCTCTTAGTGCAACCCAACTGGTCAGCTAATGGGCGTGTCCTTAAGGTGTGTGGGTGCTTTTTTCTTTTTTTTTTGTGATGTTTTAGGTCCGAGAGATGTAATCAAAAGAGCGAAAGTCGAGGAGCACTATTAGCATGTGGCCAAATGTCAAGGGTTCTAACCCTTAGGGTATTTTGCATATCACGTCGGCTTAGCCCTTTTCCGGGCGTTGCCTGAACTTTGGCTAATAACATTTTATTTTTAAGCCCTTTTACGAGGGCCAGCCGAAAAAGGTTTTTGCTTTATTAGAAAAAGGTGTGTTTGTTTTGGCAATTTGAGTGCCAGCCTGGAATAACAATCTTATAAATGTCGGGGTAAATTTCCCCAAAAATAAAGCTTGATAGCTATTGATAGCATGAGAAGCGTTTGATAAGAGGATTTCCTGGGCTAGACATAGAAATTGTTTCCGTATGTTTTATAAACTTAACACGAAAAAAAGATTAGATTGTAGACAGTAACTAGGCCAACTGGTAAATGCACTTAAAAATTGGTTATTTAGGTTTTCTGAAAGCTTAATTACTATATTATTGTGTGCTTTACATAAGGATATTTTATTCTTTAGGATTCCTTGTCTATCTCTAACCAATCTTGACCATTGGCCCCAAAGAAAATCCACCCAATTACACGCCCACTCAATTAGCTTGTTCTCTTGCTGCCTCTGGCGTCTCTTTTTTTTTCCTATCCTTCTCTTGTCTTTTTTGTTTAAATATTTCAAAAATGCAGTCACCCTAGGCAAAAAAATAAGAAAGGAAAAATCAAAACAAGACCATCAAGAGGAAGACGTGCAATCAACGAGAACAGATGCAGCACACCAAAGGCTGAGAATTTTCCTCCTTTTAAAAATAGAAACAGGCAAACACCTGATAAATTGGGGACACCAACACTGCGACTGCCACTCTCCGTTCTTCTGCCGGTGGTTTCTTACCCTTCTCCATTGTAGTCGTCTATTGATTGAGTCGATGATGCAGAATTTCCCTATTTTTCTCCTATTTTTTTTTTGTATTTTTTTGTATCCATCAATTCGCGAACAATGCGGCAGAGACAGCGTCTTTATTGCATTCTGCTTCCGTCGCAGCATCCTCTGCTTTCTATTTTTGGATGAGGAAAAGAAGAGAGTATATAATCTCTGGCGATTGACTGTCTGAGTCTTTGCACTCAATAAATTTGCCTTGTGAAAAGAGACTAGCATATAGAGTCTCCATAAGCACATTGTAGGTCAATAGAATAATGCTCTTATATAATTTTTTTTTGTTTCTAAAAAGCAGCAGAATAATGTAACTTGGCTTTACTTTGTAACATTTGTTAATTAAAATAACTCATTCAGCAAAATAGATTTACTTGTCAACATTGACAAGTAATACAAAATTTGTATTAAGTTTTGAGTAAATTATTAAAATCCTATTATGCTAACCGCTGCTGTATATCGAGTGTGTGTTTGCGGCCAAGTGTTTTCATCAGACATCTCGTGACTTGCTCGTTTGTCTTATTGATTAGGTGCCTTTGTTGCTGTTGATGCAGCACCCATGGTGTAATGCTCGTTTGCTCGTATTGATTAATTGCCGTCTTAATTTAGTAGAAGGTTAATGACAGCGCTCAGCTATTTTCGATACTTGATTTATTGTGTGAACATTTTTTTTTTTAGTGTCAGCTCAGTGACTTTGTTATGCGCCTAAGTGGTTGCTAGTGTGTTGTGTTTTTATGTGGAATATCAAGTGGCGATAATGAAAGCAATGAATGAGTTTAGAGGATTAAAATCTGATTATAATTCGATAAATTGTTTGATAATTAATCGGATTAGAAATTCGATAAGGAAACTTATAGATTGCGATTGAAAAATTGGTGGGAAATCCGATAAAATATTTTTTTTAACATGTTTAGGTATTTACAACTTTTTATCAATTTTTAGATTAGACAGACTATGCCAATTTATCGATAAATATCGTTATAATCATTTCAAAATGCTACTTTAAATGATCAAAAACTAATCAAAATTTTTTCTCTTTCTCTTTCAGAATTCGTGACTATGATGACATCGAAGTGAAGCGTTAAATTATTTCTTTTTAAGCCTTTCTATTTTTTTAAGATGTTGACGAAGACTGTAGCTGTGCGCAATAACATCGCGCCACGCTGTTGCTATGGACCCCAGTAAAAGATCTTAAAAAAACAACAAACAAAAAACAAAACAACAAAGAGTTAAGCAAAAAACAACCAACATAATGAAGAATAAGAAGCAAAAAACATTTAAGAAACTTTAAAACCAATGAAACTTACACTTAAAAAAACGCAAAAGCAAATGAAAATTTAAACAAGCAAAAGATGTAACAAGAAAAGAAAAAACACAGAATTCAGAAAGAAAACAAAAAAGAATTACATTAAAAAACTGAGAGAGACAGCAAGGTTAAACGAAAACAAAAAACATAATTTTAATGCAACAAAATACAACAACAACAGCATACTTAATGAAGTCACCGTTTAAAACTACAACAACAACAACAACAACAACCAGCAGCAACAACAACAACAAGAATCGCATGTTATCAGTTGAATAACAACAACAGCAAGTTTACCACAACACTTGAACATAAATCCAATGGAGAAGAATTGCAAGCAGAAGAGGAAGAGGAGCAAAAGCGCAGCAGCAGCAGCAGCAGTAGCATCAAGTATTTGCCACTAGATGGCGGCAACCACTATGGGCAACGCCACCTGGCGACGGCGACTGAGGAAGCGGCTGCAGCAGCATTTTGTTTGTCGGTTTTTCCAAATTTTAAGATGAAAACCGAATGAAAAACCCGAATCTGTAAGCTAGTAAAATTGTGTTTAATGAACAAATTTGTCGATTTCGTTGCGAGAAAGAATAAAAATAAAAAAGCTAAAACAAAACAACAAATAAAAATACAAAATAAAACAAAAACTGTTAAAGAAACAAATATTTGAAATTTTTGCAAACTGGCAAAGTTTATATAGACACTCTCCACACACACACTCATACACCTCCACAAAACACACACACCACACCCTCTTCCACACACATACACACACAGACATGTCAGAAAAACAAGAAGTAAAATATATTATAAATACAACATATATATATTATAAATAATGTAAAATCAAACAACAACAAATTCTTCTTATTAAATTATATTTAAATTTAAAATTAATAAATATAAAGAAAAAACAAATAAAACAAATAAAAATTACAAAAAAAAAAAACAAAAAGAAACCAACTACAAATACATTTTCGATATAAAATTAAATTAAAACGTAAAAAAAAAACCAAAAAATGTGGCGCGCAGCAGAGGAGAAGCATAGCATATTTTTGGGGGCTGTAACGAGGACCAGCAGGACCGCAGTCCAAAAGGTCCTTGATAGGCAGCCGATTTGTCGGCACGATTTGTAGCGAACTTAAGCAAGCAAGCAACTCTACACCAACTACAACTACAACTACAGCAACCACAAGCGGCGATATGAACATGAATATGAATATATATATATATTTGAGCAGATTTAACATTTAACAATGCAAAAACGCCACAAGAACACAACAGCAAACACATTTCTCTAGTACTTAAGCGAGAGCTGCAAAGCAAAGCAACCGAATATTACTAATACAAATATAAATATGAAAGGAACTCTATATATATATATATATACGTATAAATACATAATGTACTTAATGCGAAAATAAAACCAAAAGTCTAAAGTAATATAATTTTATTATAAAGAAATATAAAATTAAATATTTATATGCGAGGAAGCGAAGAAGCGGCAGAAGAGCTGGACGAAGAAGAAGGAAGGAGGAGACGATTTCATCAAACACACACATATATAAAAAAAAAGGAAGGAAGGAAGGACGAAGAAGTAGTATGGAGGATAACGATAACGATAACGATTAAGGGGAGCATCGATCAACAGCGCCGGATGCTCCTGCCAAAGAAGAAGACAACTCTCTTGACAACAAACCAACAGCAGAAGACGATGTAGACGAAGGAGCGCAGCATCGGAGCAGTTATATATATATATATTAACACATATATATATATATAAACATATATATTTATAAATAAATTATACATATGAATTAAACTAGCAAAATGCAAAGACAATTGTCTTAAATTTAAGCAAAACGCGGCGATGTAAACCAAAGCAAAAGCATAAGCAAGCGAAGAGCTAACTAAGTAAATGTACGAACATAATGGTTTAAGTTGAAGTTAGAGAAAGAATCGCAATCCCCTGGCACCGCAGCAACCGCAAGCTTCAAGCCTCTAACCTCCTTCTACCTACTACCACAACCGCCACTCTACTATATACTATAGCTACTATCTGTTCTGTCTACCCCCAAAACTATAACCAGAAAAGTCTGCGCGAATCGTACTTGGTTTTAATTTAATTTCATATCGAAAGCCTTGTTTCCTTTATATCTCCTCCGCTGTAACGATAACGATTAACGAACTCTCGTCGTGATGTCTTCTAGCTAACGATCTATCCTAACTATCTCTATCTGTCTAACTGTCCATACACCTCACGCCACACCCTCACACCTCGCCTCATCTCCAAATCTTTCCAACTCTTCTCCACTGCATAAATCAACTGTGAGTATAACTTACCAAAGTGACGGCAACAAATCTTGCGTGTTTTCTACGTTATAATGTTTAAGTCGGGTTTTATAATCCATTTTGTTTGTGCTTGACTTTGGGACAGAAGAACGCTCTGAAGGGCAACGACAAAATTTGAACAAAACACCATTTGCGCTAATGATAATTAAAAACAAAACATAAAAAAAAACAAAAATCATAAAAAAAAAAAAAAAACACTTTTCTATAACTTTTTTTAACAAACAAAAATATAAAAAGAAGGTAACATTTTGTAGCGAAATTTGTGCAATGTTTTAATGAAATGAGAAGAAGAAGGAAAACCCTTTATTGAAAAAAACCCAAATTGCAGGCAACAATTTAACTCTAATCAAATGACACTGACGAATTTTTCTAAACTAAAACTCTTAACTAAGAAAATAGTAAACGAAAATGTAAACTTTTTCTGCAATTTTCGCGAGAGTCGATGTCAAGTCGCGATGTGGTGCATTTCCAATTCAAATCTGAAGTTGTTGAAGTGCGTCAGTTGTGGCATTGGAGGCGGCCGGCCGGATTGTCTGAGTTTCTCAATTTCCAAATCAAAACTTGCATAAATATTTATCTTCGTTTGCATGGCCAGAGTCAGAATGGCGTGAAAGCAACCACACAGACACAGAAAACTTGTTAAAATATGCTAACAGTGTTTGGGCAAAAATTACAATATTTCGAGGGGCAAAAGCAACAAACCAAGCAAAGAACTCGCGCCTATATCTATACAAAAAATATATATAAATAAAAAGCTATATACAAAAGTTATATATTTACGAATATTGTAAAAATTGCAACCACAGTCGAAGAAAAACTATAAGCATCAAGCAAGCAAGAAAGCAAGCGAATGAGACAAGAACAAACCGAAATTTCTTTGAAAAAAAATACACAAACATTTTAAAAACCTCGAAACAAAACAAACCAAAATTTGCGTTTTCTTTTTCTACCGGACTGGTAACTATTCCTGGCTGGTAATTATTGGCTCACAAGCATCTCACACTGATCTCTCATCCAACCCGTTACCGTTACTAATTGGCCCCCAAGGATATGCTACGATACCTTGCTAAAGCAGAGCTCCAAAGTCAAGTTGATTAAATTAAGTATACATAGCTACAGCCTATTCCAAGCAAGGACTGCGGAGGATCCTGGAGCGGAGCAGCCTGCAACCGGAACTGGAGTTACGCCCCCTCCACTATAATCCCATAAGAATTTAACGAGTTATACATTGAATGTATGCACTAAAAATAAAACCACCTACTAAGCGATTTCATCCATACCGAATGCGAAAGTATATAGTATATATGTATATCGAATAGGCAAGTTATTCTTGATGTCCAAATGTACTACCATAACCATGTGTACCTATATAAGCCAGGCAAGTAGAAGGCTCACTCTCCTCGAAATTCGAATCGGAACACTGCACTGAATGTCTAGACAGTAAACCCTCTTCGGTTTGAAATTATATATATATGGGTGTTAGTTTAGAGAAAAGTCTCTATAAAAGTCTCTTAAAAAGCAAATGTAGGCCTTGAACGAACGCGAATTGCTAGAGGACGGAGTAGAAGGATAATGTATGCATATAACACGTATTAACTAGCAACAATAACAGCACTTAGAACATAAATATATACATGTATAAAGTTAAGTGATAAAGGTAGCTGGCAGGGTCTTTCTTTAAAATTTTATTTTTAAATAAACCTTTTTCTCTTGGAGATTTTTTGTATATATTTTGGAAACCCTTATTTTAGATACTTTTTAACTTGAATTAATTTCACCTTGCCAGCCCAAAAGTATGCAAATAATTTAATCTGTCTCACATACACAACTCACAAACACACACCCCTTACACTGAACACAATTTCCCAAGTTTTTTGCCAACACTTTTGTTGTTATCTGAGGACAGCTAGCAACAAACAATTGGATTGAATTTAAAAAAAAAAGAATAATAAAAACAAATAAAGCAGCTACAGTGCTCTCTGAGACATCGATTCAGATTTCAAGGATATACCAAAATGTTCTAATTTTAAGCGAGCAAAGAAATGTTAAACATTATACATATATATATCGAGATAATGAAATATGAAATATCCAAAAAGCTTTACCTACCAGACCGTCGTCGAGGCGCCTAATCAAAAACGAACAAAATTTCACCCCATAGGACAACAACAACTGAATCTTAATATATATATATATGGAAACTGTAACTTCTAAGCTCTAAATTGTAATTAAAAACTGATCGAATATATGTGTATGATTACTGAAAACTGTTTATACCAACCAACCAAACTGGAGACATGATTAAATAGAGAACTCTAACCCCCTCTCTAACCGGTGAGACAAGTGAAAAAAGTATTAGGGCAGCTACCCGCAATCAGAGTTAACTGAAGCCACGATTCAAATCAAATGCAAAACTAATTCCATTAACTAACACTCGAATCTGTGCAATCGGAAAGCAAAAACCAGTCGCAAGCGAAGCGAATATGAAACCATTTTAATAATTCTATTCTACTTAACAGGCAAAACCAAAAAACAAAAACTCAATAAAGACAAAAAACAGAATATACAATTTAAATGGTGTTTTTGGTTTTTATTAAAAAAGGAATGGGTTTATGGGGGTGAATTAAGCTTGAAGGTAAATATTTCTTATGTCTTAAATATTTGTTTTAGTGACCTATATTCAATAGTGGGTCAAAGGAGCTTTTGTTTGGAGTTAAATCCTTTTTTTGTTTATATTTACTAAGCTTAAAGCTTTTATTTAGAATCCTTAAAACACAACCTTTAGGAGTAAAATGTAGAAACAAGAGGATATGATAATTTACATGGATTTTAAAATGATTTTTACATGGTTTCTTAATTGTTTTATTATAGTTTTTAATTCTTATTGTTCGCAGAAATACAGAAGAACACTGATGTAAAATTTAAACCTATTTGGAGTATACCTAAAACGAATATAGTTATCTTCTTAATCAATACACTAAATATCACTCATGCGTCACATTGGACATACTGTTTCCTGTCTTTAGTTTTGATTTTTGCAGTAAATGAACTCTAAAAAATATATACATTTTAAAAATTTTATTGGCCTTAGTAAAAAAAACCCAGGGATCGCTGTAAATTATAATAAATTAATATAAATATCACTTATCCGCCCCGTTAAACATTGTGCTTATTTTTCTTACTTTCTAATTAAATTTCAAAACGTTTTTAAGTAGTAATTATCAAAAATGTTTTTTAGAAATATTTTGACCGATTTAAAAAAACCTATATATCAGTTTAATTAATATTTTAATATTAGGCGGCTCACACTAAAAAGTATTTTTGATATTACTCAAAAGCCTTATGATTACTGACTTCTTATTAAATTTAAATACTTATTTTTAAATTAATCTCCAACGAAAATACATAAATAACCAAATTAAGAAATCACTCATACGCCTTGTTAGCCCTGGTACTTATTTCCCACCCATCTGGCAACTCCTTCACCACATTTTTGTGAATGAATAAAGCTCAAAAGTGGCAAACTTTACGCTGACAGGAAGCGCAAAAGCTCGCTCAATGCAACCAGCACAGCCTGAAGACAAAAGGAAGATGCTCGCACTGAGAGAAAAACTTTTGCGGGCCAAAGGGTTGGCTTTTGGGGGGAAAAAGAAAGGGACCGGAGCACGAGGTCTGCCATATGCCGCGTTGTATTTTGTTTGTTTTGATTTCGCTGCGCTTCGGCCTTTGTCGTTGTCGTTGTGGCTGCTGCTGCTGCTGCCAGTTTTCGGCATCGTGTTATTTTTATGCTTGCCCGCACGAGAAGCTGTCGCTTTTCCCCGGCTGCTCGCCACTTTTCCGCCAGTCGTCGTCGTCAGTCGCCAGCAGGACATCGAGCAGTGCTAGTCGCGCGGTCGCACTCCTCCGAGACGGGTTTTTGGATGCTCGTGTGTGTTGCAGTTGCACTGCTGCCATGCGAAAGTAAAGTTAGTGGACTTGGTAAAGTTTCGATTCGTTGCCGTTGTCGTCGTCGTGTGTCCCGTGTCCTTGCCGCATCCTTAGCCTTGCTCACGGTCACCCCTTAGACCCATGCAGCCCTCCTAAAAAGCCAATTGAATGCGATACCCCCTCAGGTGGGCAGGAGGATAAGAGCCAGTGCAATCTGTGCATTAGCATTAGCATAAAGTGCCTGCGATATAATATATATTGACGTGCACACTCACATCTATATATATATATATAGCCGGAAGACGCAATGGCTTGAGCCAGGGAAAATCCTCCAGTGGTATATCCAAGGCTGCGGATGCAGGAAATCCCCCTGCAAAATGCATTTAATCCTTCAGTAAGGCGACCCACAGACGAAGATGAGCGAACGCGGTGGCAGCGGTGGACCGGTGACCGGTGGACGACATGCCCGCGTTAGTCCAACGCCCGGACGTGGCAGCAAGATTGCGTATACGCCGTGTCCGCGCTCCGAGCCACCGCAGGATCTGGCTCTCGCCGTCCCGCCACCGCCGCGCAACTGCCTGGCCATACCGATGTCCTCGCTGCAAACGGCCAACGGACCCGGAAGCAAAGGTGGGTACAGGGTCATCTGATTGTTAACCCTCCAACAGCCAAATGGTAGAAAGTTGATGTAAAATATTTAACCTTTCGAAGGGAACATGTAGTTTAATCAATTATTGAGTTGTTTGAACAGGAGTTTAATGTTTGCAGGACCCTTGGAGGCCTCGGTGATTTGAAAAACTTGAACTTGAGGTGTTGAATCTTGACATTAATTATTAAGCTTTTGTCTTGAAAGGTAAATAAAATTGGGTTTTTATGGAGACAAGTTTGGATTTTACTTGAGGTTTGTTTGTAAATTGTAATATTTACAGTGATTTTTAGGTATTTTATTTAGGAAATAAATGGAAATTGGTTGAATTAATATTAAACTTAAAGAAAATATATTTTAAATATAAATATAAACTTAATTTTCAATTGAAATACTTCCAAATTAAATAAGAAAATGAATTAAAATGTCTCATTTATGAGATTTAAAGTTACTTTCTTTAAGGATTAATTTTCCATATTAAATAACAGCTGTTGGAGGGTTAATTTAAATAGGAAAATCGCAAGAAAAACACCTGAGTTCTCTTTTTTTTTTTATTGTGTAATCATTTTGTGGCATTAATGGGCTAATGAGCGTGTGGAGACACGACGTTGGCAGGCAGCTGCCGTGGTTGTTCTTTCTAAAGAAGGTTTTTTGTTCGAATTTCTGATTTTTTTTTTTTGATTCCGAAACAAGGGCTAGACAATCGAAGCATTTGTCCCTGGCAATCAAAACGAATCATACTCGTATGATACTTATTTTCACCTTGGCTTGTGCCTTTGCATACGATTTTTTCCTCCCAATTTTCCCTTCGATTTTTCCCCTTCGCGTTTTCTATTCGCACAAATTTACATGCAACGTTTTTGCAGCTGGCTCTGCTGGGGCGGCACGTGACTTTGATTGTCATTTCATTGTCTTCGGCAATCATCAAAACGCAAACAGAAATTTTTTCGATTTTAAAGCAGAGCTATAGCTGGCGGAAGGGGGATCCTAAAGGGGGGGTTGAGTGACAGAGGCCGACGCCGCATCAAAATCGATTGGCAATTTGTCAGCGCTGATTGCAAACAGCGCGATACAAAGGCAAGCCCTCGGCAAGCTTAAGATTTTCTATTATAGATCGCAGAATTGGATTTGTATGCAACCGAAAGAGATTTTATTGAAAATGGGGAGGAAGTTTTCATTTAAAGTTGGAGAAAAAATACATTTATTGTTTATTTTATTGTTAAAGTTTTGTGAGGAATGAAGTTATTAAAGTCTGTGGGAAGGAAGTGAAAAGAATTTTTATTATAAAACTAGGAAAAAAGCTAATTTCAGGAAGCAGAAATTTGGATCAGGAGGCCGGATTGGAAATTGATCATAGCTAAGCCAAAAATGCATTAATTTCAGTTTAGAAAACTTTTCTATGTTAGTTTAAAAATATGTAAATAATATTTTCTAACATTTTTTACAATTTTAAAATGTTTATTATTTAATTTAATTCGAATTTTAAAACTTTTATATATAATCAGTAAAGAAAACTTGAGTAAACTACTTTTTGTGGCAGCAACTTTAAGCCTTTTCCAGTCTCCAGTTTACATTTGATGGTTTTAAGGGCTTATGATGGCACTTATTCCATCTGAACCTTAAGTCCCCTTGCATTTGGCTGGCAGCCACTTGGGGAAATTCATCCCCCATTGAGATTAAATCCTACTTGCAATCAACTACGACTGACAGCAGCCTTTGGCTGCCCATCTGTAACTATACTATACATCCCCATATATATACATATATATATATAGCCCTTCTCTTGAGTCAGCTGTAATGAGCTTGACCTTAGCCCTTGGCTGCTGCCATTTTTGGGCATTTTGGTTCTTCTGCCTGTCGGTGACAATCCGATCTCTGGCGGCAGCTCTGACTCTATTCAATTGCTGACCTCTGTGGGGAAAAGTCCAAGGCTTCGGTTGGAAGCCGCCAATAAAATGTGAGGAAAAAGTTATCAATTTAGTTTGGCAAAAACTGGGAAAGGCACCTGCAATGGCTGCCGAAATGGCAACCGTAGTTGCAGAGTCATAAATTTTGATAAATGAACTCGTCTGCCATGTCGCCAGCTACTTATCAGCGTTGTCATTGTCCAGGTACAACCTCCCACAGCCTTTCACCCACTTCGTTTGGCATTCGTCCAATGACTGTTGCTCGCATACCCTGGATGGGGGTGTGTGTAACCAGGTCTCGCATATTGCAAATCCTCGAGAGCATTCGCTTTCCTATGTGTTGTCCAGTCGATTTTCCCTGCTACCTCTAGTTGGCATTTCAATTTACTATTCGTTTGCTTTTTTCACAATTTTTTCATTGTTATGCGGCGCTATTTCGTTCTCACCGCTGGATGCAATTTTTTATTCCGCTGCTCATGCATATGCAACAGCTTCGGCTGCATAAATCATACGCAGCGTTGGCCGGCGAAAGGGTGTTGCCTACTTTGGCGGGCAGAAGGACACTCGTATTGACTTTTTCTAGCCGGCTGGTTAATTAATATTTGCCCAGAGACCGACTGACTCACAGTGCAGCAGCAGCCCTA
This sequence comes from Drosophila ogumai, assembly GCA_018904815.1. Lineage (NCBI taxonomy): Eukaryota > Metazoa > Arthropoda > Insecta > Diptera > Drosophilidae > Drosophila > Drosophila ogumai. The sequence continues at coordinate 17,925 of JAEIIJ010018948.1, read as the reverse complement.
TTAAATCTGAGTGGGTTTAGTGGGTCAGATTACCAACACGGATCCATCTTAAGTCGACTTTGTGGGTCACTTCGAGGAGAAGCATAATTATAATTACGAGCAAGTGTGCTTACAACATTTTCCAGTTTGCTGCAGCTTGCTTGACTTTTTTGTAATATATACTATATGTACATGTTGTATGTAGTTTGGGGGGATGTTCTGGTCTGAGCTGAGTTACGCCTTTCTTGCTGGCGATGGGACCATAAATTTTAAATTAAGTTGCAATGCCGTCGGTGGTTTTTTGTTGTCGTCGCTGCAGCAGCCGGACTTTGCCTTACTTTATTTGCAATATTGTGCGGAGCTGACAGCCGGAAAATGCTGCAACTGAAGCCTGCTTAATTGTGAGTGATGAGAGTGGGAGATTTTCAGCGGTTACCGGGAAATAAGTGCGAGCATGTTGTGCGTTTACTTCTTAGAATCAAAGAGGAATCTTGAGCTGATTAAATTTAAAATAATATTAAAGCAGGGATAAATTATGATTATATATTAAAAATGATTTATATATGTATGAAATATATATAAAATTTGTAAAGAAATGCTTAAAAATTACATAAAAAGAGTAAGTATTTCAAAATACATTGCATATTTATGAAATATTCTTTATATATATTGTAGAATATTAAAATAGACAAAAACAGGACGAATTTCAATTTATTTCTCTACAGAAAATACCTTCACAATTACTATAAACATTTTTAAATGTATAGTTTTAACACAGCTTTAACAATTGAGAATTACTTTCTTTCCTTTGAATTTATGTTTCTTGAAAGCAGAAGAAAATATTTTCTAACAAATAATACGCATAGCAAAGTAGCCTCTCATAAAAAAATAGTTTCCCGTTTCTTACAACCCATCCCATAAATAATCTGGGTTGCCGCAAAAACTTGGCAAATTAAACCATAAATATTTACCCATTTTCACTGTATTCTCTTTTAAGAACTTGAGGCTGCTCTCCTCTTGGAGCCTCTCCCTTCGATTTCATGCTCTATTAAGGACTTAAGTAGCTTAACCCCCTCTTTATATAAACCGCTGGCCGGCGCTCGTCCTTTTTCTTCACGCTCTGATTTATGCAAAAACCGAAAAATCCCATAAAGAAATATTCTAAGGGAACGTATGTACATATGTTTATTTTCTTGATGTATTTGGGGTACATATAATTCAGCGGGAATCTAACAATAAAAATCTTTAATGCATATGCCGCGGCATTCCGCTAAAGCCCGGCTAAAGGACTCCATAAAAACCCCTTTCAGAATCCTGCATTTACGATGCCACGGCTGCCATTCCAACCCACTGCACCATACGCTCACGTGGAATTTATGGGCTGGTCACGCCCACAATCGCCGTTGCCGTTGGGGTGCGGGGGTGCCATCATCATCTTCCTGTTCCCCTTGAAGGAATCCATTCTTGAGCAAATGAAATGAGTGCCAAGGAAAGGGTCCTTCGTCCTTCTGGCAGAAATTCACCTTCTCGTTTGCAATCCGACATCTTTGGCCGCCTTTTCTAGTCCTTATTTTCAATTGAGAGTCACGTAAATAAAAGTCGGACTTAGGGGTGCATAATATGTAGGTCTCTTGGAATAGTGAATATTTTAGCAGGTGAATAAATATAGAAAATAAGGAAGAGCTCTATATTACACTGACAATATTAACTTGGAAATTGAAAAATGAAGTAAGAATAATTTGAAACTGATTTAAAATTAAATTTTTTGATTTTTACTTTTTATATTTTTATACTTTTTTTTAAGAATTTCGCTTTTCATAAAAATTAATTTTAAATATAACTTAAGGACAGCATAAAGTTGCCTATTCAAATTTATTTTATTAATCTATTTGCAAATTTTGTTTTATTGTAAACAAGAAGAAGTTCCCTTAGTTTCCTTCCCAGCGATTAACCCAAAAACTTGAAAGCTTGAAGCTCATTTACCCGGAAATGCCTTGAAATCGCGCCTGAAATTATGTCAGGAAAAAGACATTATCCAGAAAAGTTCTTAGCTGCTGGCAAAAGCCAAGAAAGTCATATAATTTATTTAATTATTTATGCTTTTCGCCTTGCTGTGCGGCGTGCAAATGCAATAAGGAAGATGTTGCATGGCAAGCCGAGAGCCGAAATTGAGTTTTCATGTTGCAGCCTCACACTCCCCTATGCAAAGGATACAAGGATATAGTGTGTATGTATATATAACAGGCAGGATATTAGAGATGAATGCGAAGCTGTTAGAATGAAAAATCGCTGACAGCAAAAAGGGGGGCGGGAAGAGTGCCTCTTATAAAAGCATCCCGATTTTACCCACCATTTCGCCAAAGTTTCGACATTCATCACTGGCCCTGGTGATAAGCCATTCTAATGAGCCGGAGCCAGAGTCCAAGGACCAAGGACACCCGGAATTAGTTCCCGGGGAAAAAGGACAGACATCCGTCGTTCTTTTGGGAATAATTGATTTGCTGCAGTCGTTAGGCAAGATTAATGGGTTTTTATTACAGCCAATCTCGAACAAATAAATACTTGCCGCAGCCCCCAAACAAATTCGTATTCATTTTAATAGCTAAACCAAACGATGAAGGACACTTTCTCGGTGTATACTCACCCCCTAACCCCTGATAAAATAATCACTAACCACACCTAAAACACATCACATCGTTGTAGTTCCTGCCTCTCTATCGGTAATTGCTTTTTGTGGTTACCTATTTTTTTGTCCAGTTAATTGGGAAAAAAATCGAGTCGCACATTATTAGAGGAAATTGACAAATTTGAAAAACAAGCGCATAAATAATGGCCATAATTAGCAGCAGTAGTTGACCAAAGTCGAAGGGCGGGGGGAGTGTGAGGTCAGGCCTGCCTGTCAAGGACATTGGCAGCACATATTTTCCCATAAAAATTTGCAATTTATGACACCAAGCTCAAACAGTCAAAAGCCAAACACAAAATGTGGGAGATAAATTGAAGGGAAAAAGTGGAAAATTTACAAAACAGAGCTGAAAATGTTCTTGTTAAATTTAAAATTTATTTCTTTGTTTAATTCAATAACCAATTTAATATTTAAAAGTCCTAAAATTTAAAAGTATATATATTAAACGTCATATAAATATTTCCAAACAAAAATGATTGATTTGGAGTTATTAGGCTGTCAATTTGAAGACTTTTGTTAGCTTTTGATTGATTGGTATTTATTAAGATAACAAATTTTAAATTTAACACATTCCACTTGCTCCATTTTTAGCGCTTAACAAATTTCAAATTAAATTAGTTTTTCTTGTTAAACTGTATCTTTTCCCCAACAAGTTTCCCTTTAAAAAACCTCACATGTCTCCACAGATTGATTGATTTTGATTTATTATGGTTAAAAAAAAAGGTAGCTCCCTACCTATATCACCCTGAAAATCTCGATCGTCCTTGCTTGAACAATTTTTTCATAATAAATTTCTCAATTTTTTTTATTCGATTTCTCATTGTTTGCGGGCGAGGCTGCTGGCTGTAATTTTTCGTTGCCGAAAGATGTGTCAACGGCAGCATCATAAATTTCCATGAACTCCCCTTTTGTTGGAGTCTTGATTTCAGTGCTCTTCGCATGAATAATGACAGTAAAAATTAGTTTTTGGGCTTTCGCTGAGTCGCCCAACAATAAAAAGCGGACAGAATGGAACGCAGCTGTTGATGGACTGACAGGCAGACTGACAGCCGAGAGGTGGTCGTGGTCTCGTCACTATCAGCGATCATAACCGAAAAAGGCTTAAGACAAAATGCTATTTTAAAGCTTTGATTTATAACGGAGACAGTAAAAAAGCCAAAAGGTGACAGTAGAGTCACTGGGTACAAGCATTTCTTGGCCAGTTTACTGGTGGAAGCCGCGGAGAAACCACGAAAAAATGTGTCACAATGCAGTGCAAAAGGCCTGGGAGATGAGCCAGTTCAAGCTGAGCATGGACTTCGAGCCCACGGTTCTGGAATGCGAAAGGACCAATAAGAAGAGGACCAAGCTGGCCACGCTGATGCACTGGGTGAAGAAGCTCAATGAGTGTCCACCGGAGCCCATACAGTGTGATTACATGAGTGAGTGGTTGAGATTTACATTTATTTTAAGATGACGTACGGGGTGGAAGCGTTTTTTTAGGGGTTTTTTTGGATAGGTTTATATAATTTATCTATAATAAAGTAATTGTTATTAATAAGACTACCTTACAGTACGAATAACTCGACTCTCTCGATTGTTTTTCTTTAAATAAGAAGCTATGCAAGCTTTACAGAAAATAGTGTGCACCACGGGGCGTATGCGTAATAAGTAGCTAGAAAATTAAATTTAATTCTTATAAAATAAATGCCTTAATATATTTTAAACCAGGTAAACAACTTACATTTATCTTATATATTATATATATGCTTAAAAATATATTACAAATTTCTACACTCTCCACAGATTGCTTAAAGTATGAAAAGACAACCAACCTTTTAAATATATTTTTCCCTTTCAAAGCCATTTTAATTCTCCCCTGTTTCCTTTCTAGACCTTCAAACTAAATTCTTATATATTGTGCGCTTCAGCAGAATGTTCTTTAAATATTTGTACTTGACAACCAGCAACTTGGTGTTTTTTTTCTTCTCTCCGCACACCAATATTTGGCTTAGAGTTGTGGGGTCGAATGGTACTTGGCCTTATGCCTCTAAGTGCAAACCAATTTCTTATAATTTGTGAATATGTTCTTTACTCGCCTCCCTCGCATTTTGTGCGTGCTTTTGGCCATTTGCCCTTCGGGCTGGAAATCGGAGAATTCGTAGGGGGATCGAGGAAGGGACTATAGCCATAGAGCTATATGCGTTGCCTGTTTGTTATGTGAGGTTATGGCCACTTGTGTCAGCATAGTCGTAATGGCTGGGAATTATTTATACATCAGCATTTCGGTTCTTGCCGATGGCTAACAAGTTTTTATGCCACTGCGGGTGGTGTGTGTACCAGTTTGGGTGTGTGTTTGTGTGGTAATTGCATAGAGGAGGCACTTTATTGTGGTTAGATCTTATGCAAATATCAAATATCCTGTCGAAATTGTGGGGAAAATTGTGGAGAAAACTGTGGGAAAAATTGCCAGAGGATTACCATTCAACTAAGCTTATTTGAAAGTGATTCAGTGAATTTGAATGGTTACTTTGTATTGATGTTTTGCTTTAAAATACATGTAATATAGGGGTTATACATTTTTACTTCAATTAACAGTGTTTAAAAATTTACTCTTAAAAGTCACATTAATAATGTAAACTAGGAATTAAAAAATACTCTTTCAATTTATAATAAATATGTTATGTTAAGAACTTAAATTCAATAAGTTTGTTGGCATATTTAAATAGTTTAAAATTAAAGGAAACGTACATTAAACATCCTGTAAATATTTTATAACTAAAACTAATGAGGTAAATAATGCTGACATTGACAATTATTTATAGTCAACCAATTGCTTTTTAATTAAATATTTATGCTAATTAGTTGAGCTTTTATTTAAATATGTATGCTATTAATTAATAATGAGCAGTCTAAAAAATGCAGTTGGATTGTCAATTGATAGCTTACCTTCCTATACCTACCAGTTGATGAATAATTTTTAAATTGTTTATTAACGTTTTTTGATGTATTTAAAAATAAAAAAAGAAACTAAGCTTTCAAAAAAAATTTCCTCATTTTAAATAGAATTAAAATACTTAGCATCCATATTTTTTATTCAACAATAAATTAAAAACCAACTCACGTTTCTGCCACTAAACTATATTTACTATATACAAACTAAAAACTATTATTTATTTAAGCTGGCTCTCTCTTCGGCTGACTTTTTTATGGCCTTAAATAAATAAAAAACTGAGGGAAACTGTTGTTTACCATAAAAGTTTGCTGCACGTCCGAATGCGCGTATAATCAGCAACTGTCGCCATAAACCCCAATGCAGTTTCTCCGTCTCCTGCTCCTGCTGCTTGTACTTCTTCTTCTGCTTCTGGACCGCTCAAACACGGCCAAAACACACAGACACAGAGAGAGGAAAACCCACAGCACACATACTCACACACACACACAGAGGCATAAACAGTTTCCGGCCACAACATTTACGCGCATTTTCGCTGCGAATTCGCTGCTGGTTTTTGGGCTTCTGTTTGGTATTTACACGTAATTTGCACAGCATTTTTCAATTTTATGTGCTCGGAAATGGTATGACGTTGTTATTTATGTGCTGCCTTTGTGCAGAGCATTTTCCTCGATTTTCCCCCGCTATCATGTTGGCCATAAAGTGACGAAAACAGCTGTGAAAATTGAAACTGATGCCAGGGCAGAGCTAAAATGCTGACACAGATTTACTTGCAATTTGCGGCAACCGGCGATAATGGAATTTTAAATTCCACATCTATATAAATATCCAGAATAACTGGCCAATAGGGTGCTGACTGACACTTGGTGTATATGGGTATACTACATGGGTATTTACTGACTGACTGATAGATAGCTGCCAAGCCCAATAAAACGTAGTTTCCCCGACCATCAATCGTGTATCTCTGAAGGCTCTTTATCAAAATCAAAATAGAAGCGAGTTTACTTTTTTAAAATACTTTTTTATTATCTTTTTTGCTGATTGACAGCTGGGACACATGATGGGTTCGTTGGTAAGAAGAGAGGCTTAAGACCTTATCACGTGAGTGTTTAGTCATGGGTAATGAAATGGGGAAGTCTTCGATACTTTGAGACCCCTTGATGACCTTGTGGTTTTTTAAATATATTTTTAGAAATTATTTTTAATAGCTTAGTGTACTTAGAAAGCTTTAAAAATTAGGAAAATGCTGTTAGCTTAAGGAAATTGTATAAAATATACATGCTTATATGAGGCTATTTAATTTTTAACTATTTTAAGGATTACTTAAATTGTAACAGATATTTATTCATTCCCAAAATAGCTCAGAATAACAGAATTTATATATCGTTTTATTAAATATTGTCTTTTAAAAATACTTTAAAATATAAAGCTTAGAATTTTAGCTATTATCTTCACCAAAAATTTAAATAGCATTCATCGTCTAAATTATTTTAAAAGCTAGTCAGCCCCTTGCTACCCTGTAACCACAAACCCTTTCATTCGACACAGTCATGTTCCGACTGTCATCGCTTGGCAAATTTAATAAGCAAAACTAGACATTGTCTAAATGAATGCCATAAATTAGATACTACGTTCTTCGCCGTTTGTTAAATGAGAACCGAATTAGGCAGACAAACTCTATACCCAACAATCAAGATGACATTCCCTAGAGTTTAACCAGCTCAACTCGATAAAAAGAGAATTAAACAGGATATAACAGAGCGTCCGGGGGGAATTAAAGCTGAAGGAAAATACAACAATCACGTGCCAAGCACCAACTTCCCAGGGAATAGGGAAAAAACCAGTGCGGTGGAAGTTACGACCTGCTTAAACGCACGGAAAATAAAACTAAAAGTTGGGGGTGGGTGTGGTGAATGGAGATGCCACGAGTAAATTTATGCACACGTTAAGCAGCTCATAACGGGCAACTCAAAAGCCAACTAAAGATTCTCGTAATGCTTGGAAAATGGCGACACTACTTACATCCCAGGAGGAGCAGCAGCCAGAGCACTCGAGTGGGCCATGAAAGCGGAATTCATTTAAATTTATGAACCAAGGAATTTTCATAGGGATAACACAAGGGTTAAGCTAAAGGCCTCAACGCCACTTGGCCAAATTGTTTATGGCCAGAATGTACGGCGAGGTCCTTCTCGATAAAGCACTAAATCAAATCCATGGGGCATAATCTAGAAAGCAATCAAGCCGGAGACAAAAGCCCAACGAAAGTGGATCATTAAAAGTAATCCCACACTCGAAGAAAGAAGCCACAGGATAGAATATTAATAAGAGGGATTTTTTGTGATAAAAATAAGTGTTATTTGAAGGCAGTTTTCTATAAAACTTATTACATTTTGAAGGCCTTCTTAAATAGGTTCTATTTTTAAATAAACCTTCCCCAAAACCCCCGAGTTTATTTCATATTTTTCCCTCTCTGTAAGCTTTGCGGTTTTGCAGTGCATTTCTTTGGCTGATTAACTTTGTTTTTGCCAAGCACTTAGTGGCATGTTGCGTGTTTGTTTGCCGCAGTCCAAAATGCAGCAGCAGTGTTGCATGCAACCAGGAGGGAATCCATGGAGGGACAGAGGAGATACTCGTACTATTTGGCCCTGTGGCAGCAGGGTCATCTCGCATAGCTCTAAGCCCTGCGGTGGGCCAGGACAGGGCTTAGACACATGTAAATCACATTTGGTCCCCTCGGTGCTCCTGCCAGTTAAAGCCACAAAAATGAAAGCCTTTCAAATGAAAGCCTTTTCAGGATGCACCTGAGCCGGGGATTTGGCCAGAGACTGCACAAGGAATTCCACTCAAATAATTCATTTGTGGCCTGTTAGCCTGGAATAATGAGTTTGAAATATGAAGAGATTATTTCTCAGTGCCACAGAAGACTAGAACTGCTATAAATATCCTTTGAGAAATTGATTGCCATAAATAAGGCTAATAAATCCCCAAGGATAAGGGGCATTAAGTAGTGCAATTAAATTATGGCAGAATAAATCAAGACATTTTGATAAAAGGCATATTTATTTGAAATTTTAAGTTTGGAGAAAAAGAAAATTAAAGCAAAAATAGTCAAGTTTTTAATAGAAAAAAAGGTACATGCCTTGCAATCACTTACAACAGTTTTTATGAGTCGCCAATTAGTCGCAGGAAGCCGCAGAGTGAACAGCAGAAAAAACTGGCGAATGACTTCCGGATGCCAAAGTCAAACTTTTCCCAGAGAGAAACATGTCCGGGGTAGTGCCTGCCAGTGCAGGGAATTCCAAGAACAGAAACAGCACATAATCAATAAAAAGTCTACCAGAGAGCAAAGCACGCAAAACACCAACAAAATAAAAGGACGAACTGTGAACCGAATCATGAAAGGTAGAAAACAAAGAGAAGCCAGAAAGGATATTTAGGAAGGGTATAGATTTATAGATGCCCTGTAAAAAATTTGTTAAGAAAATAATATTAGTAAATTAATTACACAAATATCTGAGGTTTATAAAAAAATCGTTTTATTAATAACCATTTAATCAAAAAGTGTGTAAATATCTCTAGCAATGTATAATTAAATATTTAAATTTATAGAACACAAATTTGTCTAGAAATTCTCTTTACAAATAATATTTTCCCCTTACTAAAACAGCCCAAGATACCCCAATTTTCTTCCCAACTTTCGCTGGGAAATCCATAAAAATGAACCACTCTGTCTGCTGGTTTTTATTTGTGTTTTTTTGTTTCTTGTTTTTTGTTACCTATTTTTTTCCTGCCGCTTTCGGGACATTTTCGATTTCATTTTCACTTGCCATTAATTGTTCAGGCCGCGAGGTGGTTTCTGGCAGCAAATGGACAGCCAGGCAATTTCCCACACATGAAATATATACAAACATATATACGAAAGGCAATAAATATTTGATTAATCAACAAAAAAAGGGAGCAAAAATAAGAGAAAACCGTGTCCGTACCACACGGCGTATACGCAACAAGTGACTCGAAGACGAAGAGCCACACGAGCTTTTCACGGCGCTGCTGCTACGCGATGGCTTTTGTTGTAAAATTTCATAAGTTCAAGTCACAAAGTTAATGAAAAATGCTCGCCAGCGAGCTGGCTGAGAGATCTGTCAGCAATCGTCGTCGCGTCGGCGGAAAAGCGGAAAAGCTCGCCAAGTGCCAGTTGAATTCTTGCCGCGTCGCAGGCCAAACGTTTTTCCTTTTTCATAATTCAATTGGGAACCGAGCGTGTGAATATTGAAAAGAAAAAAAAAAGAAGAAAATATTAATGGCCCTCGTTTCGATAAGCTCTAACAATCCGTCTATTGATTGCCGGATGACGCATAGCACGCATGGATCTATATCTATATAATGTTCGTTTTAATGTCGTGCCTCTGTAGAAGCTACGTGAAATTAAACTAATTAGCAGCAGGCCGAGTCACAATATTACGCATACGCCCCCAGTGCAAACAGAAATTCGCTAAAGCAACAAAGGTGCCACCGTGTGTCCTGTGTGTGGCCAGAAGCACCACCTGAAACCAGTTCAAACTGGTCGCTCGGTGGGCCAAGAGCCGTGAATGTGGGCCAAATTCAAAATGCAAATTAATATTAATCACAAAACAACAGTTATATGTTCTTAAGTGGAAGAAATCGGAATAAATTCGGTATATATTTAAAGAAAGAAAAAACTAGAAAGTGAATAAGTAAAATTAAAGTGAAATTTTAAGTGGAATATAAATTTGAGAAATATCTAACAGCTTAAAAATGGGTTTAAGACTAAACCATTTAGAGCTTAATAAACCCTATTATTTTTTAAATATTTAAGATAAGTGTCCACATAATTGTTAAATTATTTCTACAGCAAAAGAAGCCGTAATGTTCTTACATATCGCCAGAATTTTTAGATCAAGCATGAAATTTCCAATTAAATCGAGTTCCAGCTGACTTTTTCCATGCAATTTGTTTTGCGGTTTTTATTTTGGCTTGTGAAATGCATGCTGAAAACCCAAGAAAATACAAGTGTATGAAATACAAGAGGGAAATCAACCAATTAATTTACTCTTTCAGCTTTTAGCTTGTTAATCTGCAAACCGGACTCATGTATCTATATGTATGTATTTGCCATACTCAGCTCCTGCTCAGCACTCAAAATCATTTAGAAAGCACACACATAAAAACACACATCTAATATTGTTGAAATGTAGCCAAGGTCAAGGGCCGTACACCCCATGACCTAGTACAAAAACAAAAAAAGAAAGAGAACCAGTGCCCAGCACGCGCCTCTTTCTCGCCCCTTTTCACTAAAATCGTATATATTTTACCCAAAATCTAATTTTATACTCGTAATTTTTGCGGCTCTGCGTCTGCTTCTTGTTTGGTTTTTATTTTGGCAAAGCACCGAACCGAACGCGCAAAGTTTTATTTCATTAGCTTGTTTATTTTTGGCCAGAAAACGAAACGAAATTTTAATTTTTCTTCAGTCCGTTTGCGTTATTATCTCTCCTCACACTTGTCTTGGCCCCTTGATTGCTTCTTTTTCTTTTGTTTTTCTTTTGTTGTTGCCTCTTTTGATTGCTGGCTTTATGTATATATAGTCTGTGGGATGTGTGGGCGATGAGTGTGTGCGATCCCCATTTAATGATGGACATTATGGCTGTAACTGGGCTCGTAAAAGGAATTAATTATAGTTGCCTCTGGCCACTTGAAAGTGTTGTAAAAATGTTTACGACTCCGTCCGGTTTGATTCTCGCTTCTCCTGATAGCCTGCGTGATTGACTTCTGGTTGATTGACAAGGAATTGAGTGGCCAAATGGCTGATGAAAGGATTTATGCTTAAGTAATGCACTTGGGCCAGCTTAGCCATCTTGTGGCGCCACGGGGCGTATGAGCAATCTGGTGAAAGGCTGGCTCTTAAACTTGCACTTTATGGGGTAATAATTTTGTGAATTATTGTTAGCTGTCATAAAATGAATTGCAATTATTATTCTTTATTAATTTGGTTAATGAAAAATCTGTCTTTCGATGAATTTTGACTTCACAAAATAATTTTCCAAAAACAAATTAACTTGATCTTGTGAGACAATTTCCTAAAATGTTGCAAGCTATTAAAATTGTAATAAAAATTGTAATTACTCGAGAAATGTTGTCTTTTAATTACGTTTTTCTTTTAAATTGCGGAATTTTTACTGAAATATTTGAGTTAATTATTAGGTGTCAGAAAATGTTGGTAATTTTCCTTACAAAATTTATACGTTTTGGCAATCTGTTACATATTTTTTACAAATTCTTGGATAGTAAGAATTTTCCCCTGATGTTGATATTATTTTCCTATCGTATTTTTTAATTTTCTCCTTAAAAACGACTACCCAATAATTTTTCAAAATTATGGCCAGCTGTTGTTGCTTTCATGGAAATTACCCTTATTATTACGAGTGTAATCTGGCATAAAGTTAGCCCAAATTGTTCGACTAATTTCCAAATTCGATTTGCTTTTGCTGACTCTTGGAAATTTTCAATTGAGTTTTCCCTTTTAATGCTTCATTTGAGCCCAGCAGCAGCAAGCTGTTTATAAATGGCTCTGTTACTCTGTTAGCTAAGCACTTTTCAATTCTTGAGTCCGCCTTTCTCTCCTCCTGCCACGCCCCCTCTGGTGTTAGGGCAAGCAGCTGTCTAAATTTATCGCACCGAGGCAATCAATAAGCGACCATAAAACTAATTGCGCCGTGTCTTGAACTAATTAAACTCGCACAAACACACGCGGCAGTAATTTTCCAGGCATTTGGAATTTTATTTTGCTCCTTGGTTTTCCCTTTCTTTTAATACCCTTGGTGGTGGGTGGTATAAAATTGGGAAAAGATTTTAATAAGCTTTTTAGCTTTTTAATATTTTTAGGTAGTAATTTATGTAACTTGAAAAATAACTTAAAAGAGAATTCAAGTTTTATACATTTTTATTTGCAAAACCCGATTTTAGATCAATAAAAATCGACATTTTTCAAAGTCTTACTCAAATATACAGGTGACTTATATATTATCTTTTTTTTTTTTGGTTTAATTATGTTTTTAATAATATTTCTGTAATTAAAATATTTAAAAATCATTCTTAAAATTTTAATTCATTGATTAATTATATTTGAAAAAACAAGCAAGGGTATTAAATCTTCGTCTTCCTACTTTTCCCTTTATTATTTGCTTTTAACATTTCCTAGAGAGTAACTTGAGCTCGCGTTGGCGTATCCTGCGAGTGAGTTAGGCCAAGTTCGGTTCGCTTGAGCTAAGTAATTTTGAGGCGGAAACTGGCAATTTCCGCTTGCCGTTGCCACACTCGCGCCCACTTACACACACCCTCACACACACTTGCCTGTACTTGTGCGCACTTGGCCGAAAAGAGCTGCTTGCTGCCATTTTTATTTGGCCAAAAGTCCAAGTCAACGAACTAGCGGACTTAAGGCATAGTTTGCGTGCTTAAGCCTGACGGAAAAGCCAGCGATGGAGCAGGGTAGCCAAAAGTCGAATTTAATGAGTTTTTTGGTAAATAAAATTGAGTTAGAGATTTAAATCTTAATTTCTTGATTTAATAACCCTTTGACAATTCGGGAAGTTTTGTTAGGCGTGTTTAAATCATTAAATTCGTTTCAAATTCCAGAAAAACTTTAAAGAGTTTTAATATTATTTCTTATTTATTTATTATTATAAATCTATTACTACAATTTTAAAATCAACATTGTTTTAATGCTTTAAAAACCAAAACAAACAGAAAAATATAACAAATAAAGTTAGGAAAATTTAGTGAGCAATTATAGAAAGAAAATCCGGCAATTATATTCTTTTTTGCTGTAAACGAAATAAAAAGCAAACTAAACACAAACAAAAAAAACCCTCCAAAAGGGAAGCCAAAATTAATAATTACCATTATCTTTATTCCGGCGGTGTGACCTCGGTAAATGCAAATAAATTACGGGTCCTTTAAAACAGAAATTAAATTTAATACGCCGCGAATAACGAATAACGAAGAGCAAACAAAAAGCGGTCAACAACAAAAAACGGAAACTTATTCAAATACCAAAACAAAAAACAACAACAAATCAGATAGCAAAGAGCCAGGCAATCAAAAACACACACAGACGCACACTCGCTCACACACATAGCGGTTCAACAATTAGGAAAATCCTCAAAAAACAAAAACATAAACGAAAACCTCCACAACCACCACACCACCACCAATCACCACCAAGTTCACCATCAACCCACCAGAGTCGCACCACCGAAACTCACCATGAATTTGATGTTCCGCAAGAACTTCCGGGAGGGGGCCAGCAAGTCGGGCGGCGGCGGCGGCAAGCTGCAATCGAAGGCCAACAGGACGAAGCGCTCGCGAGACATGGGTCTCGTCCAGCAGCCGGAGGAGATCCACTACAGGACGCATCTCTTCTTCTCACCCAACCGTCCTGGCTACGATGTGGGCGAAGGTAAATTCGTATGCAAAGCGTTTGCCCTGCCAAAAGACAACAACAATAAGAGCAAGCACAGCAACAATAGCAAAGAAAAAAAATATATAAAAAAAAAAACAGCAAACACAGCAGCAGCAACAACCAAAGCCAAAGCAAACATACAGTAGAACATCGAAGGGGTGAACTGGGGAAATTATATTTTTTAATATGCCAATTAAAAACCAACAAAAATAAGTTTGCTTGAGGATTATCCTTAGAAATTGGTTTGAAAAGTATATTATTTCAATAATTTTTAATGCTTTAGTTTAATATTTATACGGAAATCTTTATTAACAAATTAAAGCCAAAATAATATTAAATATAGGTTTTTAAAAAGTTTTTACTCGCACTGTACTCCTTAGAGTCATCTTGAGAGCAAGAATTATTTGCAATATTTTTTTTTAGAAAAATTAAATTTTTATTTTTTATAGTTAAGTTACCTTTAAAAGTCAAACTAATTTCCACACAATTGAAAGATTGATATAGTTTTTAATGGGGAAAAATTTCTTTGACAATTGTCTATAATGTTAATTTGTTAAACTTAAAAAAAACTTATTAGAAAGCACTATATCCGTATATTTACAGTAAAATAATGTATTAAAAGTGATGGTTATCAACAATAATAATATAAAAACACAAGCCCATATTTTAAAAAATAAGTATTACATGGAGACAATTTTCATAATATTCATATTTTTTAACGTAATTATAAGGAGAATATATATTCACTCCTTCGATTGTCTACTGTTAAATATTTTTGCCTAGCGCCCATTTCAATCATCTACAAACATGGCCCATCTTTCGTCTCTATCTCTTTTCATCTCTTTCTTTCTCTCTCTCTCTCTCTTCTTCATATCCATTTCTCTATCTCTGTCTCTCTTGATTACTTTGATTCCTTTGTAGTCGCTTGTACCTGGCCTGGCTCTCAGTTACCTGTGTGCTCCATTAACCTGACATTTGCATTTCAGTCATTTTGCAGGGCATTCAATTGAAATGTTTCCATTAATTTTACAAACAGTCGACAGAAGTGGGCGGTTTGAGGGTGGGGTAATTGCACGTTAGTTTAATTGATTCTTCAATATTCATGAATGGCAACAGTTGAAAAGAAGGACAGGTGTAACCATAATTGAAGGGTGGAGAAAGCACTTTGTTGAATTTTAACAAGTTTATTAGGCTCTTAAAAAAGATATTGAATATTTAAATGAAAGGTTATTTCTAACAGGATTATAAAGAGAATAAAAAAACAAAAAAAATTGAGGCCGCCCGAACAGGGACTTGAACCCTGGACCCTTGGATTAAAAGTCCAATGCTCTACCGACTGAGCTATCCGGGCATGTGATTGTCTACAGATTTAAAGGCATTTTTAAATAAGAACCCGCCCAAAAGTATGCCAAGGAAACGGGAGGGTGATTAAAAATTACGTTTTTATGACTGTATATTATTTTTGAAACAAAATCAAAATTTATTTGATGATTAAACCTCCCCCCCCCAAACATTTTGTCACTTGGCGAACTATTAAATTCCGAATTAAGTGGGCTTTCTTGAGATACTTGTTATGATGTTCCATATTTATATATTCATGCGATAGTGTTGTGTACTATATTTTCTGTGTACATTTTGTTGTTTTTAAAATGTTTTAGAGTAAATTGTATTTATGTAGATTAACAAAACACAGAGATGTCTTTTATTTATGCCACAAAAATGGTTAGAAATCACGTTTGGGTAGGAATTTTAAATATTTTAAATATAGTAAATTACCAGCTTACTTTATGTTTTAAAAAAAAATTTTAAATAAAATTGATTATTTACTTAAATTGAACTTAGTTAAAAGAGGATATAGAAAAATAAAACCCCTTTTCATGGCTTTACTAACCCCAGTTCCAGGAGTTCACCTGTTAATGGATATTACTTGCTATCGAAGCATCGCTTCCGCCTTCTAAGCTCTGCCTCAATGTGAAGTGTGTGTGTGTGATATTTATACTTATATGAGTGTGTGTGTAGGTATATGTGTGACTGTAAGCATCGGCTAATCTTCCAATTTCCAGTTGGCTTGGCTTAAAGGGCATCGTGCGCACACAGAAAGCAAATGCGAAACGCGTATGTAAGTTACTATTTGATTTCCCCTTTTAACTATTCGTACTTGCCACGCCCACCGCCAGCGGCAATGGCCTTGAACTTAAGCCCAGCCTTTAGGCCAAGGTCGATGGAGTTCTTAGCAGCGGCAGAGCCTACTAACCCCACGAAACTGATGAATGTGTCTAGTTTTGGCCAAAAAAATTTAAAGAGACTTTTAAACAAAAATTCTACAAACGAAAAGGAACTGAGTCCCCCTGTACCGCCCCTTCTTTTTGCACTTCATAATTTTAGATGGGTCGATTTTTAGGAGTGGGATAATTTAAAAAAAAAATATATAAATTCCTGTTTTATTTTCAGGCAAAGAGTGGAAATTTTTAAAAAATATCTTAAGCTATAAATCCTTGTTCCTCCTTCAACAAAATCGACCCAATCTTCTGCAGCACACCCAGGCACACACACACACACACACTTTACTGATACTCTTTCCGCACCCTCATTCCCCCTCCCTCTTCCTCCGTTTTAAGTTGTTCTGTTTGCTGTGTGTTTTGTGTTTTGAGTTTTGAGTTTTGCGTTTTGTGTGCATATAAAGTATCGACAGAATCCAATTGCAGAACGATGTAGCGCCCTGTCAGGCATACCCAGCACACCGATCTCGAGCAACGCTCCCTCGCTGGCGCTGCCTGGGAACCTGCCCTACGAGCTGGACATGCCCCAGCCTCTGGTTGACCGCCGGCCATCCGTCTCCCTGATGCGATGGAACAGCAATGGCAGCAGCGGACCGGGTACGGAGGCCACCAACAGTGCCGGCAATAGCCAGATACGCCTGCAGCAGCAGCTAGAGCAGCAGCAGCAACTACAGCAGCAGCTACAGCATCATTACATGGCAACAGCAACTGCAGCAGCAGCAGCAACAACAGCAACGAGACTGGGGTACGCTGATGCAACGGTGGCCACGGCAACAACCACATTGCTAGCGGCCGCGGCTGCAGCCACGCGGCAAGGTTTGAGTCCTGACACACACCTACAGTTCCCTGAGTCCTCTGATATAGTAACTGAAAATCCATTGGAATCTGAATCGATCTGATGCGTTCTCAACTATAGTTGTTGTTGTTGCTGCCCAAAAGAAAAGAAAACTATCAACACTAATGTCATAAAGCCCAGCCAGCTCACACGAAACCCAACTAAGCAGGGCTGCCCACACAGAGCACCCGAGGGACCCAAGCAAGCTTCGTTTGCTAGCCGAATGTCTTGGGCCTCTCGAGGTTTTTCTATGTGCAGCTCTGCCTATTTAAACCCACACTGAAGCACTCAAAACCCCAAACCCAAATTTCCAATTTCCAAGTTCCAAAATCCCCCCTAAAAAATTTTTTTAATCCCACTCAAAGTCTCCCCCTTCTAATGTTGCACGTGTTGTATGTAGCTAACCTCTAAGGAGTATCTTCTCTTCCTGCAAGTTCTGTCTTGTTTAAGCGTTTATATATCCCTTTTCGTTCCTGAATTTTGGTGATACTACAAAACACATAAAATATTACCAAAAATACTGAAAGCTAGACATGTTCTCGGAGACGCTTGAAGTGTAGAAAGCTTTGCTCTTGCTTTCAGTATTTTGCCGTCAGCTTCTGGGGAATCACAAGCACTAAAAAAAAGGAGTTTCAGGATATACTTACCTGTTAAACTCCCTTTATCTAGCTTTTAATTTATGCTCACCAAGGATCTTAAGCTGCTGCTTTTGACAGCTTTTCGAAATGCCTT
>JAEIIJ010018936.1:0-27597 GCA_018904815.1 Drosophila ogumai | reverse complement strand
AATTTTCTTTACTGCAAAAAATCACAAATTCCGAGACCTTTGCAACGAATGCAAAACCGTTGAAATCGGTTCGTGCGTTCTGGAGTTATTTGATCCCCGCAGAAAACTCGACTTATTTTTATATAATAGATAATAGGAATATTTATTTATTTTAAAACCCCTTGCAGCAGGTTCTTCACAGAAGTCTTTCCATATTGTAAAAAAGGAGCTGCATGGCAAGCACGACGGCCTCGATCCGATACCTTGTATGGTCAACGAACACCGGCTTGTCAGTCAAAAAAACCAGGTCCCCAGTTTCGCAATGGTGGGAAGAAAAGTTTGGTCAGGACTTGACAGCCAAGATATAGGGATCAGGGGGTTAAGCCTTACTATGATCGCCTAGAAAAGGCACGTCCATTCTCTCCAAGAGACAACTACCGGCCGCTGGAGACCAAGCTGCAATTCCCGGATTACTCGCAGTACGCCAATTGGATGCTTGCTGCTCTGTATTGCGGCTCTGAACGACTTCCAATCCAAGACTGTGAAGCATAACCTTATGAAACCGTAAAGGCCAGGGGGAAAGACATTGACGAGGTTAAGGATGTGCTTATATATCCGAGTAATAGGCAGCAGATCAAGGACATCCTTAAGGCTGATCTGCAGTATTTCTGGCCAACTCCACCATTATGGTAAGACGTTTAGCCAGGAGGAGATGTAACCTTGCGAGGTCCTGGTTTAACGTTAAACAAACGGGTCTATCAGAGCGACCAAAAACAAAAGCGTGGGGTTCGCAGTGGAAGAGGGACACTTTTGATCTTTGGGGGAGATGTTACCTATTAAAACGAAAATACAACAACAAACTCAGCGAAAATAAAGTGGAATGTGGATGGTCAAGAACCGAATAAAGGTCCAGATCATGGCAGGTCGGAAGCCATGCTCGGACAGGGATTGGGTGGCTTTCAATTTGTCATTTAGAAACTCGCCACATCCCTTCTGTCAACTGATCTGCTTAGTGGCCGATGGCCCAGCGTTCTATGAAATCTGTCATTTGGCCATTTTTGGGCGCCACTACTTATGTAAACCCAACGTATATATAATCCCAATTAAAAATGCTGATGCCCAACTAAAACGCCCGGGCCGGACAGCAAATGAATAGCAAACACGGGCCAAACAGCGGCTTAGTTTTAGATTTTCAGCTATCGCGGGACCAGCAGATGGCGTAGAGGGGGTGGTGCTGCTCATTAATTAAAAACGGGGCGGGATTTCGTCCACGTAAACGTGGTGCGGCGGAATGTGGGGACCAGAAAAACAACAGCCGGAAGGAAGGATGGCAGCCAAGCTGCTGCCATGTAATGGCGGTCCAATGACGCACGTGACACGTGTGGCGTGGCACTGACAATTCGAAATCGACTCGCTGACAGGCGGCTGACGACATTTCGGGCGGGGTACCCAGGTTGGCGCATATGAGGACACAGGACACAGGTTCAGGGCACGGCCAGGACCTGCTGGCAGGGCTCTGGTCGCGGTTTTGGCCCGCGGCACTTTGTGTATTGAATCGCTAAAGCATGTGACAGGATTATGATATAAATCATTGCATACTTTACGGCGATCGATTTAAGGCCGCCCAGGCTCGTTAGTTTACATTTTTATTTAATGTGATTCCCGCATGATAAAGTGAGAAAGCAATGCGTGATATTATGAAATTTATTTCGGTTGTAATTATTTTTACTAGTGTCCGCAGGCTGAAACTAGCCTATAATTGGGTATATTTTCACAGAATATTTCTGATTAAATACCTAAATAGCTGCAGATTTGTAAACATTTTAGATGATGCCTGAAATAATGTCACAAAGAGTCAAACTTACCAAAGGTAAGCTAATTTCCATTTAAATTTATTTGTAATATATATATATTTCTATAATATTTGGATACACTTTAAATTGATGACGAGCTATGACGATTTCTTTGGCAGTTTTGTTTTAAAATAATTAATAAATAATTTTAAATAGGTATAATAAACATTTTTTTTTAAATGTAATTATAATATTTTACCAGCAACTTTCGTTTGAATGAAACCTCCTTTAAATCTTATTATCATTCTTGAAACTTGGTTTTTATCTCTATTAAATTGCTTTGCATTTGTCTTTTCAACTATATGCAAACATGTATAATATTATCTCCTTAATTTACAAACATGCTAATTTAATAAAAAAATATTTCCCCAGCTTTATAACAATGTAAATTAAAATTTTTTGGTTTATTTTGGCCCTTTTGAATGGTGACAACAAAGGTGGCGCTGGAACCCAATCACATGCAGGTCCCCGCGGGCGAATGTTTTTTTTTCTAAGACTTTGGGATGAGGACTCCATGCCAAACTGTCGGATAATCGCCGGCTAATACAATGAGCTTGCGTAGGAGTCCTGCCTGGCCCCCATTCGAACGTTGAAAGCCGAACAATGCCCCACGGAGACGGATCCCCCATTGGCAGAGCCATTTCCATGGCCATTATATTCAATTATGGGACAATAACGTGGCGCTTAGGGCGCTGCGGTTCACGGGAATTGAAAATAATCATAAAGCGGGGGATAGATAAAAAGTGCAAGCTGGTTTTCGGTCGATGGTCCGTGCACAAGGACTTGGACTTTGGACGAACTATCAGCGGAGAAATTATGATTAGCTTTTGCTAAAGTTTTCCACCGCAGTCAGCAGGACTTGCCAACTTGCCACTGCATACTTTGCGGCGCTGAGCTGGACGGACAGCGGACAGGACAGCGGAATATAGAGAGGACAACGGACAGGGACTGCAGCATAAAGCGGGGATTCTGGTAGCCGAGAACAAAAACTGAATTTCTGCAAGCGCAACGTTTTAATTTGACTCTTGATTGTTATGCCATTGTTGCCTTGCATTGTGCACTCGGCTTTGGCACATTCCAGGGCTACACCCGTAATCGCCGCTAATGCGCCCGAAATTGTGCTAAGCGATTTCCATCCCGACCCATTTCCATTCCTCTCTCCCCCGCAAGGAAGGACGACCGCTGGCTATTAGGCCAGCAGCAAGGGATCAGGACTCAGGATTCAGGACTCTAGCAATTGTGGCCGTATTTTAGAGCTTTAACGGGGCGGGCGTTCATCGCAAATAAGGATGCTATTTTTCCGACTTATCGCCGGGATTATGAATCGGTCTCCATTTGTTTGGGGGGCCACCGAGATTTGCATTTGCACGCAACATTTGTTAAATGTATCGTCATGTGTATGTCATTTCACTTAATTATGCCATTTACTTTGCATACGCAAAGCCTCCATAAGTTTGCTCCGAAATCTTGCTCCAATTTGAAACTCTTGGGCGGGCGGCAGGCGGCAGACGGCCGAAGGACAATTTGTCACAATTATTGCACACGAAATGACAGGCAAATGAAAAGCAAGGAGCTGGAAAACAAGCTCCGGAAAAGTCGGCTCCAAGGAGGCGAGGTCGTCCGGCCGGGCTTTGACAAGTTAAATGTGTTCACTCTGCCTGCACAATGATGCAGCAAACGCCTGTCGCCGGAATATTCAGGAACAGGAGACGGAGCCACCTGAGGGCTCAAAGCAGGCTCTCGTGTTGGACATTTTGTCATATTTTTTGGTTAATTTCAAAAATGCAAATCATCGATGCCCGGCCGGAACGGAGCACGTCCTGTCGCCTTTTTGACAAATTTGCCATCAGTGCTCCGTGCGGCAATGTGCTCGTTACAAGTTTTCTACGGCTAAAATATGTATCATGACCGTCTCCTGTGTTTTTTGGCTTTAATATTACCACTGCTGGCTGCCTGCATGTCCCTATTATTCTGGAAACTCTTCCTGCCAATCGTCGTCGTGCTTTCTGTGGCCTGGCCCGCTCACATTTGTTTGCAGCTTATTCGCATAGTTGATGTTGGCTTTCTGCATGGTTCATGGTTCCGTTGGCCATGTTATGCAAAGTTGGTATTTCCATTTCCTGCATTTGTTTGTGCTCTGCGCTTGCCGTTGCTTGTTGCTCCTTAAATTGTTCTGCTTTTCCGTACTTATTGGGGTTACATGAGTTTAAACATAATATTTGTTATTTTAATTTGTTGACCTTACTAAGGCTTTTCATAAGAAGGTTTAAGTTAAATAGCACACAAGGATCAGTAGAGCTTAAAAGATTTAAATCGATTTTTGTTGGAGCTAAACAATTGATCAGTTGTGTAGCCCATAATAAAGTTCTGTTACAGTGTACTTGAGGTTAAAAAGACCTTAAAAACTAATGATACATCGTAATAATATGTCTTAAAACTGATATATATTATTTATTTTAATGATAAATTAAAAATAATAATATTTACAACACATTATTTATAAATTCCTTTCATGAACCTTAGGCAAGATTTAGAATTACGATGATTTTGCCTTATTAATTGCTAAAAATTTGATATATCACGCAGTTAATGCAGATCTTCAGTGGGTTAAGCGTTAATCCCTGACATTTTCGAGCAACGATAAACGAAGCTAAGCTTTCTGAAAAGCTCAGACCGGTTCTCTCCCAACTGCGCATGCGCCACCATCTCAATGCAGTTCCCCAAAGCTCAGAGGTCCAAACTAAACCTGGTTAAAACTCATTCCCGCCTCAAGCCGATCCCACAGTTTTGTACGAGACGGCGACGCGAGCACACTTACACGGACTGGGTAGGTGCCGATTTCTCCGTGTGTAGCCCCCAAGCCGATGAAATCGAATATCAAAAAGGAGGGCGCGGGCCAAGTGATCCGAAATGGCCGCCGTCGATGCCGACGCGACGCGAAAAGCCAGGGGATTGCGATTGAATACCGTTAAAGTGCCGCCGGAAGGCATATTAATTTACAATATTTAATAAATAATCTATATCTGTCCGTGCAGGTTTATGTCGGCTAACGAAATGGCATTGGTGAAAATTTGCATATTTGCTTTGGCTCTGGCCGCGGGTAAGTGTGAAAAAAGCTCTCTTAATTGCATTTGCCAATTAATGGCAACGTCAATACCGTTCGCTGCGAACTCTATTTGAATAATGAGCCCTGACTTTAATGCTCTGCAAACAATTGCCATCTAATTGTTGGCCGAAAACCCAAATAAACGCCGTTCAAACGGCCAACAAACGGCAAACAAATGGCAAACGTCCCAACGATATGCAAATGCCGTTGCAACGTAACACCGAGACTTTGGCGATCTGAAAAATATGGTTGTTAACATTATTTGCCAGCATGT
The DNA here is from genome assembly GCA_018904815.1 of Drosophila ogumai. Taxonomy (NCBI): domain Eukaryota; kingdom Metazoa; phylum Arthropoda; class Insecta; order Diptera; family Drosophilidae; genus Drosophila; species Drosophila ogumai. Next base: position 22,385 of record JAEIIJ010018936.1, on the reverse strand, counting down.
TTATGCATATCTGCAGTGTGTGTGCAGCGTGGCCCTCGCATCATGTCAACTGCCGTCGTCCGATTTCGATGGCACTGAACACGTGTAAATGCCATATATAGCATATATATCTTTATCTGTATGCTGTATGGCATCCATCCTGGGCATTGTCACACTTGTCGCTGCTGTTGTGGGGCGTCAATTTGCATGGCTTTGGTTTTGGTTTTGGCTTTGGTTTGTGTTATGGTTCTGGTTCTGGTTCTGCTACTGCGTTTGCAATTGGAAATTCGGCAATTTAATTTTCTGGCAAATTTTCCGCTCACTTATTGTGTGAAAGCTCATTAAAAATTTGTTTGTCTCCGCCGCCCCGAAATATGCAAAAACATTAAAATTGCATAATGTTAACTCTGTTGAAATAAAACATCAATTGATAGGCAAGCAACTGTTGCACGGGGCGCCTGGGGGGCGTAAGCCGAATTTTGTAATTATATTAAAATGGCCATGAAAAATATTGCAAATTGCGGCAGCACCACCCGAGCTCATAATTAAATGTATGGCAATTTCTGGGGCCGGCAAGTGCCGGAGAGTGTCGAGTGCGGGTATCCAAACATAATATGGCATAAATTAAATTCCCAGTTAATTGAGGGAAAGCTCTCCTGATGCCTTTTGAATGCCAAAATCGGCGAGACAATGGAAAAGTTTTAATTTGATTGCCCAACATGAGTGTGCGTGTGTGTTTGCGCAAAGAGTTTATAATTTATTTGGCTTTCCCAGGAGTTCAGTTACCTTTGCCCCAGAACCAGCCACATCACATTCAATTTAACAATCTCTCAACCAGTCGCTGGTCTATTATCAATCTCGCATCGGCCCAATGAATGACATGAAAAAAGAGTGTGTGCGCTGTGCTTCAATCTGTTTATTTTTAATCCATCTAATGTTCATTGAACTTAACACGACGCCTTCGGCACGCACTTTCCCAAGATGTGACAGCCGCGACACCCTCGACGTGTGTGACTGGAATCGAAAATGTGTCCCCCAACCTAAGCCCCAAAGCGGGGCGGGAGCTCACAAAAAGTTTAGCACCGCTTTGGGTACTGGAATCTCAGTGGAGATCGGGGATCGGGCGGCGCAGTCATAGGCAGTCAATTAATCTAGTTTAACCGGACTGGGAACGGACCGAGTCAACGCCGCCCGAGTCTCCATGACAAACTTGTTGACAGACTGTCAGTCGCCAGAGCGACAGCTCCCCGTTCAAGCCTCGTTCCCATGCCCGAATACAATCCGTGTCCCATTCCCGAAACCGCATAGACCACGCTCCGCTTGACACACTGGGGAGGCTGCCAAAAAAAGGAGCTCCATAAAAATGAAAGGACAGCGGGTGTTGCCGTTACAACGAAAGAGTAATGCCCTTTTTGGAAAAGGAATTCGAATGGGAAATCAAGGGAATATACATATATTTTCCGTGCTTTGATTAAGTTGGAATTAAAATCAGTTATAAATACTAGCTTACGGTTATTAAAAATCTTTTTCAAAGTTAGTTTAAGATACTGCTATTGAAAAGGCTTAAATTCGTTTGATAAAAGATATATTTATTACAGCTGGGTGCCTTTCCCTCAAAGCTCTGCCTGCCTATAGGGTATTACCAACTCAGCTATGAAGCTTTAGCTACTTTTTCTTTTCAAGCTTCTTGTTTGTGTGGCCTGTTGTGTTTTTTTTTCCACCAGGTCCCGGGCCGTGTACGAAACATGTTTCAATGACAAGCGACAGCTGCAACAGCGGCAGCCACGACAAACTGCAACAAAAGCAGCAACAACTTGTTGTTGGTTGCAGTCGGTGGCTGTTTTTGTTGGCTTAAATGTTGCCTGACACTTCACGCACTAATTGCTCTGTGGAATTGTTTCTTTATTAACGTTTAATCGAATGTCAGCCGTGGCGACGTCAGCATCAGCATCAGCATCAGGAGTCAGCAGTCATCAGTCGACGACATCAGCAACTTGCTGGCACTTACATGCTGTGTTTATGCGAAGGACTTCATGAAATTATACTAATAATAAGAAATTAAACTAATTTTCTTGGGCTCTATGACATAAATTTCATAACAATTGGGTTCTTTGATTTAAGCTAGTGAAGAATTCATTAAATTTCAACGCATAAACGTGTAGTAGCTGCCTTGGCGTTGGCGGCAATTCGAAAATTGAAATCGTCTTTTCTTGTGTCTCTCCGCTCGCTTGCTTTTCGCTTCGCTCTTTTACCATTTATTTTTGCAATGCCTGATTGGAGTGGTTTACCTTGAGGAGTGGCTGCCAGCTACTGAATCGGCTTGTGGATGTTGCTGTGAGTGTGAACGTGAATGTGAATGCAATGGGCCGGCTGTTGCAGCTTGTCGGAAGTGTCTTGGTTTTCCGCCAAATTGCTTGGCGGTTCAAGGCTGCAGTTCAGCAACAGCTGATGATGCCGGGTCTTAAGTCAGCTGTTTATGACTGTAAGCCAGCTTGGAGTTGTAATTCCCATAAGACACTTTCACTTTTAAGGTCGCAGCTCGGCCGCTTGGCCGCTTGGCCTGTGTCGCAATCCAGCAGCTAAGCGCTAACTCATATGCATATCTCTATATGTTTATTAAGTCGTTGCAAACGGGTTTCTTGCAAACAAAGTGGAAAAGTTGGGCCAAAAAAGAAACAAAACACAAAAAACGTGCAAGTTGCACAGAAAAAAAAAGAATACTAAAGGCAGCTGAAACTAGAAATTTGCCTCTAAATATAAATTTTAAGCTGCTTCTTATTTATTCTTGATTCCCGAGTTAAATATAAAAACTGCAAACCCCTAAAATACTTAGAGATAAACTTAATCCTTACAGCTGTTCAACTACTTAAATAATTTCCAACATTATTTTGGAATTTATTTTTGGGAAATTGTCTCAACAAAAGCTTCTCCTGACCAAAATTAATCTTTAAGAAGCTTAAATACACCTTATGGCCTGAAACATTGTTATTAAAACAACTACATTGTATTTATGTACTTTTGAAACCAAGGGAAAAATTGAACAAACAATTAATGTTAAAATATTAAACAAGATTAGCAAACACACATATATTTATATGCACAAATCAAGCGCCCCGAAATGTGTAAATTTATTATTTCTGATAGATTCAGCCAAGTGTTTACACTTTTGATAAATGAAAATGAAAACAATTGTTGAATTTCGAGGCTGTCGAAATCGATTAGGCGTAGCATTCATACGTTTATAAATTTAATTAAATTGTTTAGGTGTTAAAAGGTGACAATGACACAGATTTAATAGAGAAAAATGGATTTTGATTTAAATTCTCTTTAAAGATTATGAAGATGGAGAGTTTTTCAATGATTAAAAGGCTTTTAAATGATTTGCTTTCTCAATTTTTGATAATCTTGTACATAATATATTTAAACATATTTTCTTTATATTCCTTCGTAGGTCTCACGGCTACCCTTGCCCAGGAGAAGGCCTGGGGACGTGGCCAGTTCCGCGTGGGTGTCGGTCATCCCACCTCGCAACGCCACTTGCCACCGCGCGACCGTGATCCCGTCCAGGAGGCATCCGTTGTGCCCAAGCGCAAGCAGGCGCAGGAGTACGAGCCCACCGAACAGTGTCCGGAGGCCAATGGCTTCTATCCCGACAGCAAGCAGTGCGACAAGTACTATGCCTGCCTGTAAGTGGCCACGGGGCGTATGAGTAATGTTGCTAATTGTATTAACCACCTACTTGCACCTTTTGCAGCGATGGCGTGGCCACGGAACGTCTGTGTGCCGACGGAATGGTCTTCAACGATTACACACCCATCGAGGAGAAGTGCGATTTGCCGTACAACATTGATTGCACCAAGCGGTCCAAGCTACGTGAGTATATACCGGGAATATATATGTACATATCTGCTTAATTTGTGGGGGCGCGTTACGTATGCGCCGCACACCGCGTGACAAGAGAATCCCACGCTATATTTAAAAACAAAACCGGCTCCTTCCTGGAAGCTCCTGCCGGAGTTCTTCTCCTCCTCCTACGATGGCCAAAATCAGCCCATAAACGCGCTGCGTGCCCGCACTTATTTGCTCGTTACTTCTGGGCTGCGCTTTTTGTCAACTTATTTATTATGCAAACGGCATGCGAGGCGGTTAACCCAAATTGTTGTCGTCAATAGGTCTTTGGTCTTGCGACGGTGCTTTGTTTTTATTTTCCTTGGCCCCTCGGTAGACTTGTTTTATTCGTGATTTTATTATTTCCCCAACGGAGAGTCTGGAGCCATCGAAATTTTAAGCCGCGGCATCAGCAATTGGCTTCCCGCAGCTTTAAAGTTTGGTGCGAATTCCCTGACATGTGCCACGTGTGTGTAGCGCATCCTTCAAACTTTTCGACAGAGGACTTTATTAAAGTTTATCCGCTATCTCTCCCCCAGTTAAATTGCTAGCACTAAAACAATTTAAGCAGAGCGGCTTTAATGACGTTCCCTTAAATGCTGTCACTGGTTCAGTGCTTGTTTTTTAGTTGCTAATATAAAATATTACCCAGCGTTTTAGTTACTAAATAAATTATTTGTCCACCCATCAGGGCAATTAGTACACACATTGTGCTGGCCCATTAGCAATTTCAATTACCTTGGTCTCCCGTTGGCCCTGCCCATACATATCCTATGTTATGTATGCAAATACTATATGCACCTGAATAAATGTGTGCGTTCGTACCTTTGTGCCGGCTGCCAAAAAGCAAAATGTATTCACGGAACTGCTGAAAGAAAAGAACATAAAGAGATGTCAGAAAATACGACTGCATCCCTGGCTCTTTGTGATTTTAAAATTATTTTAATTGCTGAAACCGTTGCATCCACCAGAAACCCCCCAATCCTCGCTGCACTGTCCCCGGAAGAACGGATACTTTGGCCACGAGAAGCCTGGAATTTGCGACAAGTTCTACTTCTGCGTGGACGGTCAGTTCAACATGATCACCTGCCCACAGGGCCTGGTCTTCAATCCCAAGACTGGCATTTGCACCTGGCCCGATGAGGTCGGCGTCACCGGCTGCAAGTCGGAGGATATTTTCGAGTTCGAGTGCCCCAAGGTGAACGAGAGCATTGCGGTGACCCATCCGCGCTATGCCGATCCCGATGACTGCCAGTTCTTTTATGTCTGCGTCAATGGAGATGTTCCCAGGCGAAACGGATGCAAGCTGGGCCAGGTCTTTGACGAGGAGAAGGCCCTATGCGACTGGGCCCGCAAGGTGCCCGATTGGTAAGGAATTATGATGGGAATATATATTTGATTCCTAATTACATATCTCTCTTATGCAGTGCCGACTGGTACAAGGACCGTTTGACCGATGCCGAGCTGGATGAGCTGGAGAACCCCAAGCCCAAGTCCACCACCACCAAGAGGCCGCCGCGTGTTCGCGGTCCCTCGAGGCGCAAGCCGGCTCCCAAGCGAGTGGAGCCAGAGGAGGAGGAGGCGGTGGAGGCCTGATTCCCGACTGTATTAGTCTTAAGTGTAACCCACTGATTATTGTCGCCATTAAATCCGTGCAGGAGGAGTTCTAGCTGCGGATATATCGACCTGGGTTTGCCACGCGTTATGGAGGGATGTGCAGCCTGACGGGCATTCCGCGAGAAAAACGAAATGGCAGCATGGCGGGATGGAAGGATGGCTGGGGAATTAGCCCCTTCCTTCCGAAAGCCCAGCTGAATGTAATATGCATGGGAATTTGTGTGAGAAGCAGTTGATGTGGTGCCAAAACGACAGGATTTTATGCGCATCCAGTGTGCACAATCCGTGCACTCTGCAATGCCCCCCTTTTGGCATTCTCCACTCCTGACATGACGAAATCAATGCTTGTCCTGCCCAACCCAACTCCCTGCCAGAGTTTTTCCCATTGCCTGCAGCGCATAAATTCAATTTGCCGATGAGCGTGCACAAAAGTATGCAACAAAATGGCAACAACTCGCTACAGACGCACACAAACAAGAGCATGGGAGGGATAAAGGATGGGTGTCCTGGGCGTCCCGGTTGCTCCCAAGGGCGGGGGGAACATGTGTATGACGTTTGGCAGACAAGAAGCATTCGATAAAACGCATTGAAAATTGCATTGTGGAAATTGTGAGCAGTTGAAAGGCGAGATTTACAGTGGCCATTGCCAGTGTCTGAATGGAGGAGCACACAGAACAGAAAGGGGCAGCCACCAGAATCCTTATTGTTTAAGCACTGCCATCAAATCGAAGCAAGCGATGACATTTTACTTCGCATTGCTCGTGCGTTTGCTTAAATTTATTTATTTTTTGGATTGCAACACAGCTTCAAACTGTATTTTCCATTCCATCACTGCCAGGCAGTAATAAGATAGCATACGGATACGGATTTTCCTTGGAATGGGTTAATTGGTTAGCCTCAGGCTAGACAGAGTAGAATATTTTAGCACTTCCAATTGTGCCCAGGCATATTGAACATTATTTTTCCATAAAATTTGTGTCTGACTTGTTTTTACTACAAGCCCTAGTGCCTTCTGATGGGCCTGATTTTTGGTTGCCTGGTCTTTCTGGTGCTAATGAGGCACAGCTACGGGTGAGCTAACCTTGACTTGGGCAGCGGGGACTGGCTGGCGTATGGCCCCTGGCCATTTACCACCCTCTACACGCCCAGTCAATGGCAGGCAAAGGACGTCTTATTAATTAACCAACACACATCCGCCGTCGAGCACCGTGGTACACACTTGTGAACTCACTCAGAACAGGGGACAAGCATCCATCCCGTCGCTGCTGCTGCTGCTGTCAATAATTTGGCACGTCCTGTGCCCCCTCGTAGGTCCTTGGGCCACGGCCTCGTTTCCGCCCATCGTGTCAACTCGACAATGAACCACAGCCGTCCCTGTCCCCGGTGTGGCGTCTCGCACCTTTCCAGTTCAGAGGAGGTCCATCTAAAAAGCATTTCGTCGAACTCAGCGCCTACTTAATCAAGTGTAACATGGACATGTCCAGGCTCACCTGCCGTTTGACATATTGCACGGTTCCGTCCCTTACTGGCTTTGGCCCTCCTTCTCCTTGTGCACCTCCTGATGGTCCCGTGTCCGCCGGCCAGCGTGCGCTCTCGTATCAAATGTCAAATTTGACATAAACAAGTGTTTACATAATGACAACAACAATTTGCGTAATTGTCACAGGCAGCCGAAGCAGCGAGGATATGCGAGGATACTGGTCGGGTCTATCCAGTGGCTCTAGCATCTGTGGACTCATCAAATAGAGAGGAGCAGCCCTCGCTGTGTGTCCTCGGCTGCCCCCCGATTGGGGCTGCATTCAGCCCTTTTGTCCTTGCCCCACCCACCCACACATACAAGGCCCACTAAGTTTGTTTGCAAGAACTGATTAATTGATGGCCGTGCGGGGCTTAGGAAAAGGTCAAGATGGGAAAATCTTTTGGCATTGTTAAGCGCTGGGGAAGAGGGGGAAAACTTTTTAAATCCAGATTAAACAGCATTGAAAGTTCTCGTTATTTCGTGATTAAGCGTTTATCTGAGATCCCTTAATTTCTGACAGAGCTTTTTACTTATCTTGAAGGTTATTTATTTTGTTTGGGGGTTTTTTTTGTTTTTAATAAAATGAACACAATTACACTTATTTTGGCTATTTTTTTCGCTTCTAAAAAAATTTTAAGAATTTTATTTAAAAGTAAACTTACATTCTGGCAATGTTTTTAAACAAAGTTTAACATACAAAATCTGAACAATCTTGATTTCGGAAAAAACAGGCTCTATTTGGTGTTTACTTTTGACTTCGTCAGCATTACCTTGTTTGACCTTTTGGGATTAGTACAAGTTTAAGGCCAGCCGGTACTCTGATCTGGTTAAGCCCCGCCCTGGTGTTCTGCTCAAAGGGCACAAGAAACAATCAACATCAGCAGGACCAGCATCTTTTGGGAGTTTGCCACACCCACTCCAGGCTGGCCAGGCCTGCATTATTACCAAAAAAAAAAAAGAAAAAGAAAAAAGTAAAGTAAGAAGGGCAACAGCAAAACGAGGTATTGTGCCTTTTGCCGGGGAAAAGTTGATTGTTTGGCCCTTGGGCTATTTGCTTTCTTGATGAAATAATTAAATGTCATTCATTGAGGTCGTTTGCTGCTTATTCTTGGAGCGTCCTAGCCTCCTCTTCCTGCTTTCTCACTTCCTGCTACCCGGACCGGGCCTAGTGTAATTGTTGACCACTTTCGCATATCCTTTTTGCGCCTCGTGCCGGCTAATTTGTGCAGACATCGCCTTGGGGTGGTGGTGCGGGTCCTGCTTTTGATTTCAGCTATTGTAGGCATCCCGCTGGTCCTGTCCCTGGCCCAAGTTCATTAAACTTTCGGCCAGGCGGCGTCTTTAGTTTGGCTAATTAAGTGCTGCATATCCTGGCCGGGCCAAGTTTAATGAACTGTCCTGGCCCTGACGTCACACCTGACGCATCTCGTCTGCCGATTTGCATATTCATAAGTGCCACGTCAGAAACAGCAGTCGCAACAGATGGAAGGATATCCGCCAAAGGAAAGATGTTCTCGCTCGGAGATGCTGAGCTGGAGAGATGGATAGACGGCCAGACAACCAATTTGCTGCGAAACTTTTTAGGGTCTTGGCCAGTTTTCAATTTGATGTAAGCCACCAGTTCGGGCCAAAGTTTGAGCCGAGTTTATTGCCTTGCAAGTGGCAAGCGACGGCGAGTGGCAAGTGGCAAGCGACGGCGAGTGGCAGCATGGAAATCAATTCTAGCCCGTTCCCGGGAAAGTCGCAGCTCCTTGCAAAACCCCGTTTTCCCTGAAGCCAGCCCGAAAGTCTGGCGTGATGTTGTGCCAACTTTAAAACTGTCAAACGGACAAGCCAAATGCCAACCCGAAACTGTCAAAAGTTATGAATTTGCCAACGCACACACGCACACAAACAGGATACACCGCATCCTTTGGATAACAATTAATGCGAAAAGCAATTCGAGTAACTGGCAACTGGTAACTGGTTACTGCTACGGTTACCGCAGCTAAACCCAGGAATTGGGCTGCGCTCGTTCGCCTTAGGCAGCAGCAGCTCATATAAATCACATGAATTTATTATGATGATGGCATAAATCATAGAGCCATGCAATATATAAAATTGCACCACTTTTTGTTTTTTTTGTGTTTTGTTTTTGGGGGGTTCTGTTTTCTGTTGAGGCATCAACTTGGGGCATTGTGTTCGTTGTTTAAACGCCGCAAAATATGCAATTCAAGCGATACCAGTTGACAGCCAGGAGGGGAAAAGGGGACCTGGGAAGCAGAGGCAGTGCTGACATTTTGGCAGGTTTTGTAAGATTTACTTTTAGTTTATAAACTTCTTAAATTTTAATTTTAAGTGTTTAGGTAAAATGTAGAAAATAAACGATGAAAACTTCACGCAGGTCTATGGGGAAAGTGTGTCGATGGAGGTGACGGTCGGCTACAATTTGCTTCATGACAATGGTATTTAAAGGTTCAAAAAGAAAGGATAACTTATTTCTTACATAATAAAATATTACTGTCAGGTTTTTTTTTAATATTTAGAAATGTAAACCATAGAAAAAAGGGTTTCTAAATTTAAATTTAATATGATTAAGGATTGATATTTAAATGATTCTAATAGTTTTATTTTAATTTTACTAATATCCTCCAATAATCCATATTTTCAATATCTAAAAATATTATATAAAGTACTTAAAGTAAACAACAAAACGGTTTTATTTACTTTTTAAGTTACGTTTTTACTTACTTTATAAACCCTTGTATAAAATAGATTGATTAGTTTTTTCAAAACATAATCACAACCTCCCTCACTAGCTTTATCATCCTTTATTCCCTATAGAATTTTAAATAATTTTACAACTCAAAAGAAATCGTAATTATTATCTTGAACAAAATCAAAGCTTGTAAAAACTTTTCGCTTGTAATTAACTGAAACATAGCTTTCCAAGGATTATAGCTTTAGATTTAATACGGCTTGCCTTTGCAGATACTTTTAAGGACTTTATTTGCGTGGTCTAGAAATGTTCTGTACTTAAATTGTATTTCAAAAACAGGCGGACAGGAGAAGATCAAACCTTGTCAAAAAGTTTTCGTTCGTTTTAATTACCCGGGTAATACTCAATTTATAGTTCTCGAGTTTGGTTCACTCGAAGAGGTAGTTGTGCAGCATTTTTATGGTTTTGTTTTTCGGCTACTTTTGGGTAACTTTACTGGCCATTTCTGGTTGCCAGAGTTCCGGAGTTCCGGGCAGCACTCGAAGCCGGGGCAAGTCGGGTCAGTTGCTGTCACCATTGGGGCTGCTGCTCGGTCAGTGAGTGGTGCAGGGCAGAGTGCACCGCTGCGGCGAAATGTTCCGACAGCTCGGCACATGTACTGCACCCTGGGTCCTGGGCTCTGGGTCCTGGCCAATGACCATCCCACCGAAACGCTTCTACCCATAGAAATGGACTTCTTTGTTTTTGTGTGCCGGGCCTAAGCCCGGGGCAACCAGTTGGATACTGGACAGGGGACACTGGACAGTGGGCCATCCCCTCGCAATTTGTTTTTAGTGGCCTGTTTATGCTGTGAGTATATATGTTGGTACATGTAGCTGCAGTGGCCGTAGAAGTTTTTAGTAGTTTGCAGTTTGTAGTCTTTCTCGGCGGCTGTCACTTTTCATTGCCCCAGCATGTTCATAATTTCCATGTTAATATTGCCCTTGAGTCGCAATTCAGCAATGAAATTAACCCGGCTGTGAGCGCCCTGTGTGTGTGTGTGTTTTGTCCTGCGGTTTCTCCTAGTTTCCAATCCCAATCCCGAAACCCACTCCCACAACAAAAACATGTCCATTGCAATTAGCATATGAGCAACAAACCATGTGTGGCCCAGTGCGCGGCGGAGCGCAGTTTTGCGGTGGGATTGTGGGCGTGGCGAAGCTTGTAATTTATGAATTTTATGGCATTGCTGTTTAGGGACTCGCGCCGGTAGTCAATGGCGACGACGAGGACGATGATGAGGGCGGTCAGTTAGCAGGCCGCACTTTTAATTTGATGAATAAGGTTGGCGGTTCGGTACAAAGCCAACTTGATAGTAGTTTGGGGTTAGCTGGAATTGTAAATAATCCGGTATTTTTTGTTGATTTGAGTTGGTTTTTTGAATAAATATGAAAGGGGAGAGATAGTGGGATTTATTTATAAAATAATTGAAATGAAAATAGTCTGCTATATCTGTGGATTGATGTCATATATATTACTGAAAAAATATTTACCGTTTTTTGTCAATATACGAGAAATATGTAGTAAATTTAAAGCCTCTAAAGTTTAGAGTCTAAACCCCCAAGGGTGCTAATAATTATTGTATTTTCAATATTAAAGTTGTGTATAGTTCGTTTACTAATTTAAGGGTGTTTTTAAGTACAAATGACTTTGAATTCAAGGAAAAATGATTAAGGTCTTAAGCTGGTTTCATGATATTGGCAGAAAATTTTCAAATCCTAAAGGTTAGCTTTTAATTTCTATCACCTTTACTTTTAACACACGAAATACACACATACAATATATTAAAAAAAAACTTACAAATCTTTAAAAACTTTATCTAAAGATTAATTTAAATCTTTAATATCCTCGAATTCTGAACAAATCCCCAATGAAAGACTGCAATCAAAGCCTGCAGTGTCGAAGCCTTTTCTGGCAATCTTTTGTTGGACTCTTAGTATTTAGATTTAATTTAATTGCAAAGTTTCATTCAATGCGGTTATGCATACTACATTTGGTGTATTATTCAAATTCTAACAAATTATGCATATAAATTTTCATTTTCACTTTTGCCAGAGCAAACATCACAGGCAGCACTGCGGCAGCAGCAAACTTTTGTTCGGCCAAGCAACAACGAGAGAAAAGCAGCAGCTACGACAACTACAACGGGGGCTACAACTGAGGCTACAACTTTAAAGCACCTCAAACTCATATACAGTGTATGGCCGAAAAACTGGCAAACAATTTGCAAACAAAATATAAATTCTGTAGCATTCTTCGGGGAGCATTTAAAAAATGTATGCGGTCAGTGACTCTCCTCTCCCTTCCCTTGCCGAGCCGAGGCTGGTGGCGCTCGGGGTTGGATTTAAAACCGGACTCAATTCGAGCAGTAATGGAGTCTGGTTAGTTGCCGAAAGTTTCCTGCAGATAAGCAAATGAATTTCAGCACTTATCATATAGGAATTGGCAATCTGCTGGCGATGGCTCGGCGAGAGTTTTATTGTTTTGTTTTTCGGAAAACACGACCATAAGTCCTGGGGCATTTTAAAGTGTTCGAGCCATTCGGGGCGTGTGCGGGACATGGTGAGTTGCAGAGCCACCGGGATTTCTTACTTTCGCCTCAGTATTCCCCGCTTCCAGCTGGCAGGTTGTCTCCGCCAGAGAAAGGAAGGCTTAAACTATGCATCAGCAATCTGGGCTAACAACAAACTTGGCCGAGAGTGTGTCGTCTGCGCTTGGCTCTATGTGCTGCATATTTAAAGGCGCTTAAGTGCCGGCAAAAAGTGCAACCTGAGCACCCGAGTGGCACCAGGCGCAGGCACAGGCACAGGCACAGGCCCAGGGTATGGGGCACAGGAAACGGAAGTAGCGAAGAAGGAAGGGCATCCGGGTGGCAGACAAGCAGACCCCCGACATGCGTCGTCATCCGACACATCACTCATGCTGTTTTTGAGCCCTGATTGTTTTGAGTGTCTGGCAGCAGTTGCAGCAGCAACAATGGTGCACGGTGAGAAAATTATAGAATTTGATAAATATAGTTCGTTGAAATCTCCGGCTTTAAATTTAGTCTGCAGTCTTTAATGTCATGTATGGAAAGGTGGAGAGAAATCTTTGTGTAGCCTGGTTTGTGCTTGATCCATCGAGTTTTTCTGATCGTCCTTTAATCAATTTATATCCATCCTAAAGTTCAAAGGGAATTTGCATCCTTTTTTCTTCAGTGCACTGTTAAAATTGATTGCATTTGTGTCTGCTGCCAGGAGTCAGTGATTCAGACAATGTCGTTACCTCGGCAAGTGCAGACTCCGCCGGGGTCCTTGTTTATGCCTAAAAAGCTATGGCGCAGAGGACCCTTGGACTTGGCACTCGAAAAGCGTCACCCGCCGCCACTCGGTGCCCTTCGCAAATAGTCAAACAATGGCAGTTTAGAGGACGAGCCCAGGACAATCGTAAGTGAGGGTGATAATCACTGCGTCGGCAGTCGACGACACCTTTGGCCGCTCCAAATATTGACTATTTTGCATATTGATTGGCCTTTGTCTCCTCCGCTCGCCTCGTCCTTTGGCAGTCAACATGCCAGCGACACCTACATCATCAACTTGTTGACACTTTGGCATCAGCAGCAGCAGCAGCAGCAGCAGCAGGATGCAGGCACTGGAGCTGGAGCTGGATCGGCAGGAGGAGGTGGATGTGGCGGAGGAGCTCACTACGGCATCCTTTCCGGCAGTTCATCCTGCCGTAACCGTGCTTTATGGCTATGAAAAACACTTTATGCGCCGCGTTCCGCTGTGCGTTGACGCTGTTTGACATTGTAGAAATTGCTTTTAATTAAAATATTCTGCGAGGGGCAAATATCAGCAGTGCGCACATGCAATGCCTTTCAGCGTCCTGTGCTGAAGGGGAGAGCAAAAAAAAAAAAAAATCGAAAAAATACGGGCGATATAAACTATATAGCTCAGCCTTAGAAAGAGCTCCTTTTTTCTTGGCGGTGTCGCGGCATGTCTGTGTGCCTTCATATGTAAATACGTGTGTGTGTGGGTCCGTAAACATTGTACCCACACTTGGACAAATATCCTCTGCGAGGATTTAGGCAATCAGGATATTTCAAGTGTTTTAATAACAAACAAATAAATTCCGAATTGAAGAAGGACATCTCTAAGCACTTGAGAATAATCATATTATACTTAAAAGACCTTAGTTATTCTATGAAATTAGTTAAATATTTTATTCAATATAATTTCAGAAAGATTTCATCCCTTTGCATTTTGTTTATTTTTGAAAAATAAATCCCTTTTTCAGTGCATTTTCCCAGCGACTTACATTGTTCGTTTGAAGAGTTTATTAGTTTAATTTGGTTTAAAGTGCTCGTAAAGCTTGAATTCAATTTGAATCTGGTTCAAGAATATTATACGGAGCTAATCTAACCCTTCAGTTTCCTTTGAGAGCATAACACTGTTCTTTTTTTTGTCGGCAATATTGCTGTGAAATTAGCCCAGGACTTGGTGGGGGAATCCCCGCCAGTCGTTGCAATGCAATTTATGTTGATTAGCTTGCATCTTGCAGTTGACTCCATTCAAATGAAGAGAAGCTGCGGGCATCCGGTGATTGGATCCCAAGGGGAGCGAAGTGTGTGTCGTACAGCCAGTCTCGAGCGTTCTCGAGCCACTGGCTAATCCGCTTAGCAACTTTATAATTAGCAAGCATTGATGGTGTAGGCGTCGCATTGTTCCGCCGAGCGGCTGACTTGGGAGGTTCTTTTCGGGGCATTGATTGCCTTGATTGCATAATCTCTAAGCTCGGTCGGTCAGCCAGCGAAAACGAAAACGGATTCGGAATCGGAATCGGTATCGAGATCGAGGAGAAGGAGAAGGAGAAGGAGTGGTGTCGATGTTGGGTAAAAAATCAATGGAAATAAATCACCGAGAAGCGAGCAGCAGACTCGAGTCACTTTTTCGCCTCGGCCCCAGACAAATGCCACGTCAGTTGGCGGCACACTCGCCTCGATGCGAATAGCTCCTGGTCCAGGGGCTTTGGCAAAGGGGTGTTAAGGGGGGCTACAAAATAAAACAATTTAACTATTTATTTTACATTGAAATAAGACTCCCTGGTAAAGGTGATTCAGGTTTAGGAATCGTTAATCTCTTTGGGTTTTAAACTTTTTTAGAGAGGTTTATATAAATTAAACACTATTCCGTATATTCCAATAACTGCAAACCTAAAATCATTACAAATAGCAAAACCGTTGTTCATTTATTTACTTGCTTTATTTATTTATGAACAAAAATTACCTTGACTTTCCGGTCAGAATTCTTTCTTGTTTTTTACCTTATTATCTTGGCAAGTATCTGATTATCCCGGCTACGCCCCTGCAGCGAATCGCCCGTAATCGTATCGTTAAATTGATTAATTTCTTTATTTGTGCACCCGCTGGAAATTGCGGTCGCCTGTCTTGTCGATTCGAGATTGAGTGTCGAAGGGGTTCGCGCGGTCCCCGAAGCAATCAAATTTGGGATAAGACGAGCTTCCTTTTAAAAAGCAAACCAAAATTTGCATTAATGTTTTGTACTTATAGAGTTACTGCGAATTTCTAGGTATTTTGAGTACATATTTTATGCTTCCCTGTTTTGTTCTTCGCGGGAGACCCCCTTTAATTTATTACTCTTTCTTCCCCAAATCTATACAATATATATATACATATAAATACGCCTTCCGTGGCCGCCGGCGCATATTTTGATTTTGGCTTCAACGCCAATTTTGATGGATTAATGGGGCTGGGGCGACATTTGTTGTTAGTGTCGGCATTTTGGCGTCAAACAAAGGCGTGGTCACAGCTAATGGCTGGCCGGGATTGCAGGGGTATGAAGGGGTATGCAGGGGGCGTGGTCGCCAGCGATTTGCTCCGGGTCGTTTGTCTTATGCGGCGGGGCCTCGAAGGGGGCGGCAATTACGTATCCGCCCGGTGTGCCAGCGTGTGTACTTCATTCACAGAATGCGGAAAGGTGATTATACGCTCGGGGACTCTAATGTTGATCGATAGGCCAATTCTGGGTTGAAAATTAACACTTAATTGGCTTAGAACACTTGAGGAGATCCTGTTCGGAGGGGGACAATGGAGGCATTAAAATATCGTAAAAACAATAACAACGAATTATTGAGTTGTGCTTTAATTTGTTGTGTCTAACACAAGCTATTAGAAAATATATCTGTGCTGATCTGTTTGAGATCCATTTGCTAATGAGGCAAAATATGAAATCTCTAGCCATATTGCCATATTGATAATGCTCTTTTCTCTGTTACCGAAAAGTTGGCAGCTTAAAGACGAGTGGGAAAAGCATTTGCACCTGGACGGGCTTTCCGAGCGAGTGGCTTGCTCAATGGCCGAGCTCAGACGCGCACAAAATGTTTACGTACGGGTATTTGTGTGATTCTTGTGTAAATTGTCTGTGAAAACGGGCAGGTAGTGCTCCTCCGGACTTGGAGTCGGATTCAGCTCCAGCTATAGCTTCGGCATTTGCATTTGTGTCCCAAACCCACTGCACTGTGAGTTCGCTTTGCATACGTACATCTTCCGTTTCCTCCACGTCCTATTCCTGTCCCATCCTGTCCCCCATCCCAGCAGCACCTCTTCCGGACGGCGCACACCGATGCTCATTTCGCCCAGCGCCAACTAAAAATGCATTTCCTGTCAAGTGTAAAAAGGAAATGATGTGATGCTCTACGGCTTTAACGTGCAATCAATCATTGCCGTACCGCTGGCACTCAGACCCCGTCGCCCCTTTGCGGTGGCGCAAAGTCAACGAAGGCGGGTTTATTAAGTCGGGCAAACAGTGTTAAGTATTTGTCGAAATGTCAAATGCCAGGCAGGGGGGTCCTTTGCCAGGCAGGCTCCCTCTCTGGCTTCCTGGCCAGCCGCACACATTCGATTTTAATTGCCACGCCGATAGGCAAGTGATTCCACCTGACGTCCTGTCTCTGTCCCTGACCCACCCGGTTCTACCCGACCCACCTGGTTCCACCTCGACACCCCGCCCCTTTTGGCATTGATGTGCAATTTCCGCCTCTCGCGGTGGCTCCTCAATTAGACGGTCGTTGGGACCGGAGAAGGGTTCGTTGGTACAGGCACGTCGTTAACCCTCAGACACGCAAGCCTAAATTAATTAAAAGTAAAGCGCGGTTAGTTTTATCTGCACTGTAACAAAATAAAGAGCTTTAAATGCAAAACGTACTCTTTAAAAATATTTTTTGTTCAAGGGTTTACTTAGGTTTAAACGTGTTGAAATAAGCTTAACAAATTTGTGGCAATTTAAGAAATGATGAATGAATGACATTTTTTGATAATATTTAATGTTGATTTTTATTTCGATTACAATATTTGTTAATATTGTAGTGTCCTCTAAGTTTAATATGTTTTGAGAATACCCTAAACATTAGCTAATATTTTAATTTTTAAAGGATTTTATTTACGGAATATCCCCACTACAAGCTGGAAATTGATTTTCCTTCGCAGTCTTTTGAAGTCACGAAAAGCGGAGAATGTATTTCGCTTGGTTGCCTTTTATAGAGGGGTAAAACCAGTCCAGGAGACAGACCCACTTAGGCGTGAGCTCTCTGGGCCCCCTATGTGGGGCGTGTCATGGGCGTTAGAGGGTTAAGGCAGGTGGGCCATCGCCCAACCATTCAACCCCAGAGTGCCATTCTCCCGTTGGCAGACTTTTCAAGTTCAGGCGAGTGATATATGCATATATACAAGTATATACAGACGTGGATGTGCCCCGAAGTGTGTCTCTTGTCTGCCTACGCATCTTGATGGCCCGGGGCTACGTGTTCGGACGCTGTAATCGGATGTTTATGGCCCAAAGCCAGCTCACGGACGCTACCCGCTCCACGCACTTTCAGTTTCAGCTGCGCAGAGCTATGGATGGACTGATGGACGGATGGGAGTCATTGAACGGCGATCTCCCAGCCGGAGACAATTGTGGCGGCGGCGGCGGCGGCTGAGGGTTCCTTGAAGGCGCTTAATTACCACAATTCGAACCGCTCAAATGAGTTGACAACTTTTTTATTTTTGGGTGGGCACTTCTAAGAAAAGCCTTTTGGGTCAACCTTCGGTTCTCGGGTATTATTATTAATTAAGACCCATTTTCAATGACCCATTGCACGGTTTCTTCCTGGTGCCGGCATAACCTACATACATTTTTCGGGCCTCCTTTGAAGCGGCACTTGGCCCTGTAATTAGTAATCGGATTTGCCCAGGCGGCCTGTGTTTTTACTCCGGCAAACTCCAAGTGCGAAACAATGTGAAACTGTGCCAATTTCTGCATGTGGGACACCGACAACGACACCGACAACGACACCCCTCAATGGGACATAAGGTAAACATCGGCTAAATGGAGCAATAATAAATTTTCTAAAAAGAGAGAAATACTCGTAACGAAAACTGAAAAATCATGCAGCCAATGGAGCAAACGCCGCTGACATACAAAAGCGTGGATTCCGCTGACAAGTCACCGATACACTAAGAATAAAAATTGGCTTTTAAAGGGGAAATAATTGTAGTTTAAGGTAATTTTATTTAAGGGAAATATTTTGTAATTTGTTAAAGGATTTTGGATTTTAAATCACTTATTGACTGAGTAGTCCTTTAAGATTGACCTGAATTTGGTGTTGAAACTGGTTGTCAACTAAAAAAGATTAAAAAAAGGAGTAGAAAGACGCTTTATATTAAGAAATTTATTTGATAAAAATGAGATATTTTCCAAACATTTAAATATAAAGCTTGTAATTGCTTGGTGTGAAAGAATTGATAGTTGTTATAAAAAATTAAAAAACATTTGCAAAATAAATTGAAAATCGTTAAATAGATATACTTTTCTAATGACAATGAAAATAAATATATAAATAAATTAAAATGAATTCTAGAATAAAATGTGTTTGAAAATACTAAACAAAGATTTGATATTTCGAATTTAGATTTTTGCTTTTCAAAAAGAACACAACATCTCAGCTTAAGGATAATTTAAAGTAAATTTGCCAGCCTTCAAGGCTCCAGTTCCTCCAAGTGCCTCACCTGTATATATTTGGCGAAGCAGGAGCGGGATTAGGGTGATCACAGGGAGTTGGAGTGTTGGGTGAGGTGCCACCGCTGGCAGCAAATTTCGCGCTCCATCGGCGCGCATGTCGCCAAGAAAAACAGAGCGTTTGTGTTGTCGAGTGGATGGAACTCCAGCCGTGATGTAATGCCCGCAAGGTGCTGAGTTGACAATTGAGAAGTTAATTGAACGGCGCTCAAATCGCAATTAATTACGGGCAACGGCAATGCCGTCGGTGGGTAGGCCTACAAGGAAGCACCGAAACTCCGTTGAACTTGACATCGAAATCTAAACCGAAACCGAAACCGAAACCGTAACCAAAACGAGAGGAGAGACTGTAGACAAGAAGACAAATTACCCAAAAAAAAACCAGTTTCTGGCCCGCAATTGTCAAATTGTCAACCTCAGCGATAGCTTTGTGTACTTGGTACCGGTTTGCTCTTCGGATCTCTTTGCAGGGCGCCACTTCTGGAGCGGCCAATTCTGACGGCCGGCCATATAAAGTGACGTGCGCCGGGAGTGGTCGACATCATTAGTCCAACGTAGCTTCCAGAGTCAAGGAGTGGAGTCCACGGAGTCCAGTCCAAGCGGATATACTTCTCAATCGCCAATCGCAGTCACTGCTTCCTGTGCGGCACGTGCCACCACTCCGACCTCGTCCTCGAGCAATTCAAGTCCAAAGGAAGTGATTTCACTTTGACAATGGCAGGCAAAGTAAGTTGAATTTTTGCAAATCAAAACCAAATGCGATTTTAAAGGTATTTTAATTTGAAAACAGGGATCTTTTGAGATGGATTTTTATAGCCTTTATACTTTTACATAGATATTATTTGTAACGATTTTATTTGCATTTAAAGCAGTATTTTCATTAAACTTTTTGTCTATTTAAACTCATGCGAGCTTTGAAAGAAATTGGTTGGCTATGAATTACATTTATTTCATTTTAAACTGACGTTCATTTAATAATAAACCATGTGAAAGTCACACAACTGTTACCGATTTGATATCAATATTACAAGGACTTTCTATTTTTCCTGTAAAGATTAAATGAATTCCTTTTAAAACTAAAGTAAAAAGAGTGAGTAAAGCAAACTCCCATTAAAGTTAAGTAACAAATTTGCTACTTCGTTTCTTGGAAGTTTAAATAAGTCCCATCGAGTTTAACTGATTTCCTGTGCTCAAAACTAATTGCCTGCTACTCGTGACAGAGGAGCTCCTGCTGAAGTGCCTTCAATTAGGAATTGTCAATTGGCTTGAAAGCGTTCTCTTATCCTTTTCTCTCTCCCCCTCCCACAGTTCCTGACTGGCGTTGCCCTCATCCTGGCCATTGCAGGATCCTGTCGTGCGGGCTTCGCGGCCACGTACGCTGGCTACCATCCTGCTTACGCCACCTACCAGGCTCCGGCTGTCTATCATGCTGCTCCAGTGGTTCACGCGCCGGCTGTCTACCACCAGGCGGCACCCGTTCTGACCAAGACTGTGGTCCCGGCGGCTGCTCCACTGTACACCAAGGCCTACGCCGTGCCCTCTCCGTTTGTCAAGGCAGCAGTGGCTGCTCCCCTGCCCGTGCCCGTGGCGGCGCCAGTGGTTAAGACTGTGGCTCCCGTGGCCGTTGCTGCTCCCGTCCTGAAGCAGGTGGAGTACGAGTCCTCGCCGCGCTATGACTTCTCCTACGGCGTCCACGATAGCATCACCGGGGATATCAAGAGCCAGGTGGAGACCCGTGACGGCGGCAATGTAGTGGGCTCCTATTCCGTCCTAGATGCCGATGGCTTCAAGCGCACGGTGACTTACACCGCCGACGACATCAATGGATTCAACGCTGTGGTCCAGCGAGAGCCAGTAGTGGCTGCCCGAGCTCTGGCCACTCCTGTGGCTGTGGCTGCTCCTGTTGCTGTGGCTGCCCCTGCTCCTGTGGCTGTGGCTGCTCCTGCTCCTGTCGCCTCGTTCCAATCTCCCATTTACTATCCCCACCAGCAGGTCTTTGCTCCGCAGCAGGTGCAGCCGGTGGCTGAGCAGCAGGGTGAGGTTGTGGAGGCTCCAGTGGCCACTCCCCCAGAGCTGGAACCCACGCCCATCGACTACAATGAGGGTCAGGAGCAGCAGCAGCAGCAGCAGACGTATCCCCAGGATCAGCAGTTCCCGCCCTTCTCGCCAGCCGCAGCTCCTGCGCCTGAGAGCGATGACTCCGATGTGGTGGAGGCACGTTCCGTTCCAGAAGCCAGCAGCACCACCTCTACCACCGCGGCTCCAGTTACCGAGGAGACCAAGAAATCGGCTTAGATTGCGTTGTCCCTGGAAATACTGTTAAACGAATTACGAAAATAAATATTAAAAATGTGAATTATGATTTTAAAGTTTTGTTAACTAGAAAGAAAGCAATCTTTGGAATCTCGAAGTTCGTATACCGTGCAGTTTGCAATTGGATCTTACCATCGAATTCGAAATCGAGAGTATAATTCCCATTTGAAATAATGAGCTGAAAATTGTACAAGCTTAAGCTAGTAAATTATTTCGTATTTTTAATTAACAACCTGATGTTCCTTTTTTGTATTGGTACACAATTAAATTAATTGATTCCCCTTAATCTTAGTAACAGATTAAACAGGAAATTTATCATCAAGTAAACTAGAAAAACAAAAAACAACAAAAAAGTTTGCCACAAAAAAAAAACAGACACTAAAGTTAAACCGCTTCTGAGTAATAACTGCTAAAAAAATATTATTTTGTAAAAAAAGTAGTTTTTTATAGTATTCCCATGCATAAGTACAACACGGTTAAACGTGCATTAACTCGCCATTTGTTTGCATTTATTGCATTATTATTGATAAACGAGAGATTTAATGGCATTAGTGTCATGACACGCCTTTTATTTAAGTTCAAACAGGGGAACCCTGTGTAAATTGTATGTCGCTCATTTGACTGGCTTTAAAATAATAATAGCCGCGAGGCAAAAATTTTTTTAGGTGATTTCTAAAATTCTAATTACTGTCACATTTTACTAATGCAATTTGCATTGTCTGTAATGTTTTAGGATATTAAAATCAAGCTAATTAATGCATGATTACCGGAATAAATTATTTTCATTCGCTTTTAAATCAATAACATTATTGGGCCAACATTTAATTTATTCATTATAACTTACTAATATATCAGTAATTTACCTATTTTTAAATTTTTATTAGAACAAAACAAAGCAAATATTCGCTTCTTTTTATTGCTTCTTTTGCTTGAATTGCTCCTTTTGTTGGTATAAAGAAAACATTTCTCTACGGTTCATATAATTAAAATCTGCAAAATATGTTGTTCCTTAATTTTAGAAATAATCTTTGTTTTATTTATATGACAAGTTATTCATGAGCTGCTAAATTCACATTTGAATTTCGGTTAAAGCTACTTTGCAGACTCAGCAAACGCTGAATGTGAGCAATGTGGAATGTGTGCGAGAGTCGGGCGCACATAACGTCCACACTCGCTTAGGCAGCGCCCTCTGCTGGCAGCGATCTACTCTGCCGACAGCTCCGTCTGTCCGTTTCTACGCAAACTAGTCCCTCAGTTTTAAAGCTATCTGAATAAAACT
>JAEIIJ010018935.1:0-38530 GCA_018904815.1 Drosophila ogumai | reverse complement strand
AAAATATCAACAATTTATGTTTTTAAAAATTCATAACAAGGCCAAAAATGCAGTAAATTCGATTCGGAAAGCGTTTTTATATTAGTTTTTGTACGCCTTATAAATCTTCATAAGGTTTTGCCAATTTTCGACAATTTTGACAATCAAAATTTGAAAATATGGCAACCAATTGTTTCCTTCAGACTTTAAATGTTAATAAATAATATCTGTACATATAAGATTTATGGGGGTCGGAAATGACTTTTTCTCTGTTTTGCAAGCTTCTGACTAGATTATAATACTACAAAAAAAAATATTTTATCCTAATTAAGATTTTTAATTAGCTTAATTTGTTCACAAAGGACACAAAATAAGGCACTGTATATTGTGCACAGACCACCTTAATGGCCAGATGTTAATTAATAAGCCTATTCTAGTCAGTTTTCGATTAATCACTTCAAGACGCCAATTCAGATGAAATAAAATATTTCTCCAGATATCCAGCTCCTCGGATATTGTTTATGTTATCCTCCCGGTCTATGCAGATTATTATCGACACATCGCCGCCCCAGAAAGCTAACCTATAGATAGACACACAGAAGATATTTAAACAAATACGTACATATATATGCGCATACTTTAATATATATATATGTATATATTTATATAGGTGGCGGACTTCGTGCAGGCGATCGGCACTAAAAACCGAAGGCTACAGACGAAGGCGCCCACACAAATCGCCCAAAAATAGAACAACAAAAATCCGAAACTGTGCTATTTGTTATTCCCTGATTCCGAAGATGATGCGAATTGAAATTTAGTTGAAGGAATACCCACCGATTCCTAATGGTACATATGTACATACGCCCACGTCTGTGCCAGGGATATCGGGTCTATTTATTGTGGCCCGATGTGTGCCATAAGTTCAAAGTTGTTGATGCGAACCGGGATCCGGGATCCGGGATCAGCTCTTTGGGGCTGAACATCCAGCCCACCTGAGCCCCACTGCCATGCTGCAATCTGCTGCAATCGTGGCGAGCAATCCGTAATAGCCCGTATCCAACGGATACAGCCAAAGACACACATTTCCCTCGGAATACATATACTATATATACGTATTTGCATCGGTGCAGATACAAAAATGTTCTAAATTTAAGGCAGCCCAAAACGAAATCAAAACAAAGCGAAACTTTCCAACTAGATGGTAATTTTAAAAGTCTGCTACTATATAATATATGTAACATGTGTATAAGAAGCGGCTTAACTTAATGCAAAAACCAGAAACTAGAAAACTAGCAGTATTATCTAATTGAGAAAACTATTCTTCAAGCGAGCGAAATGTAGAAATAAACTCTAGGGAAATGTAAAAACTATTTCTAAAAAAGTACAATTTAAACAATTTTAATTAATGAAAATAAAGTTCTTAAATACGGAAACTTTAAATGGAAATTTAAATTATTATATTAAAATGTATAGCTTTGATCAGTTTTTCATTTTCTGTGACATAAATTTAAATGGAATTTTTACAATTGCTTTAGTTATTAATTAAACATATCCATAATAATTTGAAAAAGTTTATTGTGGCTTTAATTGAATTAAAATATAAATCAAATGGTTAATTTTCTGTGCCCAAACATTCATTAGGGTGAAGCTTATTCTTTTACAAATTTTTTAACTTTCCAAAATTTAACTTTCACTAAATAAAAATATATTCTTTATCTAGAACACAGTTCCACTCTCCCCCTTTTTTATTAGCCTTAGTAAACGCTTGAAAGTTAGCGCAGAAAATATATTTATAAAAATTTCTTAAACCAAATAACTGTATTTTTTTAAAATTATATTTGAAAACAAACTCGACAGCCAAAGGTGACACAGGGTGCCTGCCTGCCTGCCTGCGTGCATATATAAAAGTATTTGGCGAAAGTATCCACTACAATGGAAAATGGGAAAATCACAAAAAGAATAGAAGAGAATAAAAAAAGAAAATCAGACCAGTGACGAATAGATTCAAGTGTTAGACAAATGGCAATGCGATGGGGCACCAAAGGCCGTTCGACGTCAGCACGATCCTCAGATCTATAGAATGAATACATATATATATATAAATCCGAGCGAATATACACACTATATGTTTATACATATGGCAGAGTTGTAGGGCGTGCACTCTGGGGTTCAAATACTGCAACTAGCCATCCGGTGGACCGTTAGGAATACCGAGATATATATTTTCTTCATGCCCATGTACATGGTCCAGATATATGCAGCTCGATTCTTAATGGCTGTGAAATTTATGTTCTACGATATTTGATTCCAAAAACAAATGTGCGCCTATTTACTTATGATCTCTGGCCATATACTATGTGCTATATATGCTGCCGATGTATACGGTATATGGAGGGGAGGGGTCGCTCCGGCCTGCCTTCTCGCTCTGGCCAGTTGGAGATCCCTGGCCGGGGATATGGAGCACACGTACGAGTGTGTGTGTGTGTGTGTGGGGAGCACAAGTTTATGTTTCACCTGAGAACGTTTTCCCAACACCCAGCGCACGCACACACAACCGCTGAGCACACCCACCCACACCCACACCCACTTGTTGCCACATCGCCAGCATATGCCTGGCCCGTTCGCACCCGTCCTTATTCGCTGCGAATGCCGTTTTATATAGACAAAGTCGGCGAGATCGGCCAGATCGGCCAGGCCCATTGTAAGTGTGTGTGTGTGTGGAGGGGGATGCGAGGCTTTTCCGCGAACGCCACGAAAAATTCTTTAACATAACGTGTAGCAGCGCCTCAGATCGTCAGTCTGTTTAGTCGAACCGCAGCATTCGCTCCTACGACGTCAGCTGCTCGGACTTTAGTTGAGATTTCAATTTGTTTCTTTCTCCCTAAGTAAGTTTTTTTTTCTGTTCCTACTCTGCTGTTCTACTGCTGCTTCACCTCCTCCCAAATCTTCTGCATCATCAAAAGAAAAAGAATCGATAAAAGCAACAAAAAGTGTGACAACAAAAAGTCTAAAAGAATAACTCAAAAACCGAAAAAACTTCAACTTGAATGAAAAACCAAAACGAATCCTTTCGTCCTCCAAAGAATAAAAATATAAAAATTAACTAAAGCCAACGAGAACGTTTAATCAACAAATATAGAAGACTTTGTCTTATATAACATACATTTTTTTTCAATATTTTTTTAAAGTGCAAACCAACAAACAAATCGAGTTTTGATTCAAGTGCAATATTAACTGAAAAACTATACAACTCTCTGAGACTCTGAAAAGATGACAATTTCAAGCAATATTTTTCATCCAACTTTTTTTTCAAATTTTTTTTGTTATCTTAAAATAAATGAAAATGCTGCCAGGCATTTGCGCAGCAACAACAACGAAAGATACAACAGCAACTACAACGTTAAAGGATCAGCAGCAACAATAAAAGCAACAAAAACAAAAGCTACAACGGCCAGACAGGAATATATAAACACATATACATATATCTAAGCGATTCGAATCGATTCGAACCGAAAGTGTTATATGATCTGAGAGGAAAATTCTCAAAATTTCGTCTTTTTTTTCTCTTTTTTTTTGTTGTTTTTTCCTTTGAATTGTAAAAATAAATTCGTTTGCGTTTCGAGTCTGTGTGTGATTTTACCTTGGCAAAATATCCAAGACTCACATGAACACAGAGCGCTGCCAATAGAAAGATACAGATACAGACACATTACAGATACAGATACAAATACCCGAAAATACACGGCGCAGGCGCCATGGATTCAGATATATAGAGATATAGACAACCAGAAAGAGACACCCCCACAGAACTGGAGACTTTTGGAATAGATATTATTGAACAGATATATGAAAATTGAAAAGCTTTGAATGGGGAAAAATGGGTATACGTCATTAAGTTGAGGCAAATATAGAAAACAGTAACGTCATTTAGCAAAATCCTTTTCCTCAGAGACTCTTCCAGAAAATATCTCCATGGGGCATCATCCAGATGAACTTGAAAACCTCAAGTCTAAAGGGAAAGAAGAAGGGAAAAGTAAAAGTTAAATAAGGGAAAACACCTGAAAGATTTTATAAAAGGAAACTCTTTATATGTATATCCCTCAGAGTTGTTATTCCAGTTAGTCTTAAATCTAAAAAACATTTCCGCTGACCATTTGTTGGTTATAAATTAAGCAATATATTTTCTATGGCTCTATAATTCCTACTCAGGCTATATCATTTGCATTTTAGCTAGCTCCCAAAATGACCCAGTTTGTCTAGAGCTAAAAATAATTCCCAAAAAATTCATAAAAATGCAGAAAATGCATCAAAAATATGGAATTCTGTGGATCAGAACACTTTCCTGAGTACATAAAATGTCAGGCCTAATAATTTTGCTCGCATATATAAATCATATATAGTATAGGGTGGGGATCTGCAAATGGTATTTGACTTTCTGATTTAGTGCCAAGGTAAAAACAACAACAAAAAATACAACAATTTTCAAAATTTACTCGAAAAGTACCGAAGCTTCTTAAGCTTTTCGGGCGCTTTCGGTGGCAGGCAGCTTTCGGCCAAAAGGGAAATTCAATACGTGCCCGTGCCCCAAAGGCTATTTTTAATCCTAAACGCATTCGGAAAAATCGGAGCAAAAAATTTAAACACCGATATACATAGATCCGACCATTACTGTCTCCCTCGCACACACACACACACACACAAACGTAGCCATAAACGAGCATATAGATAGGCAGAAAAAATTAAATAATTTTAGAGCGAACGGAATTTGTTGTTGATTTTATTGTGGAAGATTATGATGTGAGGACAGGCCAAGACATTGTTGCCGGCTAAAAAAAGACTTTCTCTCTCTCGGCGGGATACATATCGTATATGTACGTCTTATGACATGGCCGATACCGATGCCGTTGTATTGTATATATCTTATTTAGGGGGACATATTCGTCTAATTATAGAGCACTATCAAGGCAATCAGAGGAAAAAGCACACAACAAATGTTGTTTCTGACCGGGCAGCCACTGAAAGTACAGTGAAACCGTGAACGCTTTTACCTTGGAAGTTTTCTCAAAAAAGTCTGTAGGATTTTCGATCCTTTGAGCGTGGTTGTTGCTGCTGCAAGTGTGTGAGATCCTAAATTAAAATTGGATTAGTTCAATATTTTAAAACAAATCAAATAAATATTTTTTAATGGTTTCCTCAAACGGATATTTAACTTTTTATATTTATTAAAGACTTTTGCTGTGATCAACAATAAGTTAAAGACTTCATATTCACTTCAATTGTATTTTCTTCGGTTAAAGCTTTTATTTTGATTTTAAGCTATAAACAGAAAACAAGATGGATTTAAATTCATTTAAAAAGTCATCAAAAAGTATATAATATTTCTTGGACAGATTTATACACTTCTGTTGCTCCCCTGCTGGCCCAACTAAAAGCAAATTACTATAAATCAATTTCCAAATTATATTTAACATTTCTCTTATCCGTTTTTACAGGTTTTTTCAACCCTAAACCGTAACCATGTCCGACGATGAAGAGTACACGTAAGTATAAGCCATTCGCAACACAAATATTAAGTATACGACGCGTCTAGGATATTAAGTATACGCCACCACGGCGGACCGGCTAAACAAAAAAATGTATAGAAAATAATGAAATAACTACAGCTGTGTTAATAAAGTGAACATATTTAACTTAAAGAGGAATATCCGAAATAGTTTTGAACCTTGACTCCCGATACTACCAACATGGATGATTTTTGTAAGACAATTTTTTGCCATCACGTTGAGGCCATCATCCACAGCACACGTACTTGTGGCACCTATTTTGATCTGTACTCCTTCTTCTCTATTTCCATGCATTTCCAATCCCGAAACACGATCCTAACTGTGAAACCCATCACCACCACCCACAACCATGATCTCTGTTCGACCGACTGCTAATGTTGTCGTTTCGTTTCTTTTGAAATCAACAACTAATAAACCAATCAACAACAATTCAACAACAACCACACGACAATTCAACAACAACTCAACAATCTCACCCCTGCACTGTGTGCGCGTGCGTCCGTGTTTGCACCCTGCACCCTCACACAAAAAAAAATATTAAAAAAAAAAATAAATCAATATTATTGACAAACAAAAACCCCATCCACAAATGAAACAAAAACAAATCCGTTTCATTACGAACTCCAAAGCAGCTCCGAGGAGGAGGAGGTTGTCGAGGAGACCCGCGAGGAGACGTAAGTACATTTTTGTTGCCAATTTTTGTCAACATTTTTCGTTGGTTTTGGTGCAGCAGCATAAAGAACTCGATTGGTGTTCACCTATGTCTATATATTTTGTCATTCTTCCCCCTATAAATACTATTTTATTTTTGACACCCCTCACCTCCTATTTATGTTTTGTATTTTGTCTATTCAAAATTTTCTATATGTGTTGTATGTCGTCAATGTTTTGCAATATCAACCGAACTATCCAAAACAAAAAAAGGAAATTTTTTATTAATTATGTAGAAATTAATCCATTCATGAAACCCGAAACCAAACCCGAAAAACAAACTGTTTTGTGTATTCGTCTGTAAATAATCCTATTTTAATTATTTATTTTACCCTTATGATTTTATTATCATTTCTTTGTACATTTTTGTTATTTATTTTGGTTTTTGTCTTCAATGTGTTGTTGTGTGTGTCTATAAAAACCGAAAAAAAATATATATGAAAACAAAAACCAGCCAACAAAATCCAAATTAGAATCATAATTGCAAAATCAAGATCATGCGCAATCAGTAACGGATAATTGTACAAAATTTACTAATGGAACCCGAACCCGAACCCGTACTCCCTAGTAAAACCACCAACAGCGAGTTCATAGTCCACACCCCCCCACCCACATTTTATCTCCAAGATCCTGAGCAAAAAATTGGCAAATTTTGTATATAAAAGCTATGTGTGTACCCCCCACTCATCAAAAGCCCCCAAGTCCTTCTTCCCGTTTCGGAACCTACTATATAGCTTTCCACATTATATTTTTCACTGTGTATTTTGTATACGTAACCTGTCTATTGTCTATCTGTCTATCTATCTATATACTCGTGTATTCGTTTATCCCGTATATCCGTAAATCCGTATATATCCCCCAAAACGAAAATACATTTCCGAAGCAATAAAAATAATTTCCAAATTCTAAACAAAAGACCGTTTACAAAAACGTTAACTTTCCGCCTATCGCTGGCCTGGCTTAGCAAAATGTTGTTGCCGTTATAAGACTTGGAAACTATTGATACCGATTCTGTTTATCTCTCTCTTTCTCTCTTCCATCTCTTTTTGATCTCCGTTCTTGTTGCAGGAAGTAAGTAAATAGTGTGAGAAACCAATGAAAAGAAGAAAGAAAGAACCCAAAATTGTACAAATACCGAAAACTAAATCGAACGTAATTCGTATTTGAATCGTGTTTTGAATCGAAAAACCATATATCCTATCCCAAAAGAAAAACTTTCCAAATTGTTCTTTGCACAAATCTGCACTTTCCAAAAAACTCTATGCTCGTTTGCCAATTTCCGAACAAAAACAAAAGCAAGACCAATTTTTTTGTGTGTATATTTCTGCTCCGTTTCGATCTGTCCATGCATCAGAGAACCAGTTCCAGTACCAGCTCCAGTACCAGTTCCAGTTCCAGTTCCAGTTCATACTGTACAAAGTCTCGTTGCTTGGAAAATTCGCTGACTTGACACTCTTTTTGCGTTTTCCTTAGAACAACAACAAACCAGAAAACAAGAACAAAACAAAACAACAAATACGTACTTACCAATCAGTTACTTATTTAGTTCTCCTTTAAGAATATTCTTCATTTATCTTCTTCCTTCATTTCGTTACAACAAAAAAACAAAAACCGATCTATTTTGCAAATGAATTTTTTAAACAACCAAATGTTTTCTCTTTCTTTCCAACGTTCTTTTTTGTTTGAAAACTGAAATAACAAACAAATCGCATTTTGTATGAACTTTTCGAACCGAAACCCACAACAAAAAATCAATCAATCAAACCATCGTGACTTTGTCAATTTTTGAAACACAAAACCAAAAAACAAATCGATCGATATATATATATATATAAAAATATCACCACCTCCATGTTTGTTGCCACCTCAATGCCTCACGTATAGAAAACCACCTCAGACACCAGCCGAGTAAGTCTATGTACAAAAAACAAATGTGAACAACAAATGAAACCAGAATGCTAACCAAGACTAAACCCTTAGTGTTATGTTAAGATCGTATCGTCCCCCGATTAATCCGCCTGTTCGTATCAGTAATAAAAAAAACAGTATTAAATATGTAAACAAAATTCTAAACAACAAAATAAGCAATCTAGAGTCTAGACTGTACCTCTGTACCTCTGTACCAAGCGCCTACTCAACTTACTCACCACAACTCACCACTCCAGCCATCTTATTTTGGTGTGTTTCAGTTTCCGTTTCCGTTGTATTTTTTTTTTTTTTACAACTAGAGTAGAACTGCTATTCGTAGAATGTAGAATCTAATGCTTATTTACATCAGCACTTTGATGGCTACTAATTGTAAAAACAACTTTTGGAAAAACAAACAAAACAAAAACAAAAATCAAATCGAATAATAATATGAATAATGATCTCGGAACAGGCCGTAAGAAAGTCCGTCAAAATTCTGTAATTAATTTTAGTGCCTAGACATTACTTGGCGTAGTACTAGAGAGCTATCTAAAACGCTTGCCAGCAGCTCGACATTTGACTAATCGACTTCTTTCTGCATCCCCCGCCTGCGTCCATCCCGTGCCGCCCCATCAGAGGAGAGGGCGACCCAGAGTTCATCAAGCGTCAGGACCAGAAGCGCTCCGACCTCGATGAGCAGCTGAAAGAATACATCAGCGAGTGGCGCAAACAGAGATCCAAGGAGGAGGATGAGCTGAAGAAGCTGAAGGAGAAGCAGGCCAAGCGCAAGATCTCGCGTGCCGAGGAGGAGCAGAAGATGGCTCAGCGCAAGAAGGAGGAGGAGGAGCGCCGCGTCCGCGAGGCTGAGGAGAAGAAGCAGCGCGAGATCGAGGAGAAGCGCATGCGCCTCGAGGAGGCCGAGAAGAAGCGCCAGGCTATGTTGCAGGCCATGAAGGACAAGGACAAGAAGGGACCCAACTTCACCATTGCCAAGAAGGAGGCAGGCGTGGTAATTATATGAGATTCCATCAATGCAGCCTACTGATACGCCTCCGTCTCCCCCACCATCTGTCTCTCTCTCTCTTCCTTTTTTCTTTTTTCCGTTTTTTTTTTTTCGTTTTCATTTTGTTCTTCTTTCGTTCTTTTGATTTCATTTTTGATTCCATATGAACTCCTCATGTGTCCTCGCCCACGACAACATGCGATCCTCAACCGCACCGCACCGCACCGCACCACACCTCATCTTTTGTTTTCATCACAATCGCTTGCCATTTGATATCGATCATTAATCCATTCCTAATCGTTAATCGTTAATGGTTAATCGTTAATCGTCTGTGTTTGGCATACATCGCTCATACGCAACGTTAATCGTTTGTGTTCGGCATTAATTGATCATCCACGGTCATCCGATATCGCTCATCGTCGTCTTCCATCGATCGTTAATCGTTAACCGTCGGTTTTTGAACTTATCACTTATCGCTCCCTGGCCATTGTTAATCGTTTGTACTCGCATAAATCGATTGAATTAAAAACACATTTATCGATCGCCTGGAAACGCTTCAAAACACTCCCACACTACAATGTGAAACTGAAACAACAAAACGATTCTCTGTTTTCTTTTTTCTTTTACACAACAAACAAACAAACAAACACGCATGCACACACACCAACCAACCAACCAAATAAACAAACAAACAAACAACCAACAAACAAACAAACACCAACAACAATTGCAACTTTCTTTGTCCGCTCATATGCGCTCTTTTCTCTGTGTGTGTCTCTCTCTCTCTCACTGTTTGTCTCTCTCACCACTATTGTACCGCACGTACCACAAAAATCCGAAAAAAAAAACCAAAAACCGAAAAACACAACGCAATGTGTCTGCATCTAAAAAAATCAACAACAAATAAAAAACTAAAAAAAAAATATTAAAAACATCCTGCGCCGCGCATCGATCGAATCGAAAAATGCTAAAAAAAAAAACATAGTTGGGACTCTCGTCCGCCGCCATGGAACGCAACAAGACTAAGGAACAATTGGAGGAGGAGAAGAAGATCTCGCTGTCGTTCCGCATCAAGCCCTTGGCCATCGAAGGCTTCGGCGAGGCCAAGCTGCGCGAGAAGGCCCAGGAGCTGTGGGAGCTCATCGTTAAATTGGAAACTGAGAAGTATGACTTGGAAGAAAGGCAGAAACGTCAGGACTACGATGTGAGTACCATGAAAAGAAGGCCCCGAAGGCACAGCTAATCCTCTAATCCCGCTCCAGTTGAAAGAGCTGAAGGAAAGACAGAAGCAACAGCTCAGGCACAAAGCCTTGAAGAAGGGTCTCGACCCGGAAGCTTTGACTGGCAAATACCCGGTGAGTTCAACGAATCTGGTCTCCCAGCGATCCCAGGCACTCATCCACTCATTGCTCCATTGCAGCCCAAGATTCAAGTCGCCTCCAAATATGAGCGACGTGTGGATACACGCTCATACGACGACAAGAAGAAGCTCTTCGAGGGTGTAAGTATCTCGAGTATATCCTTTCAGCCTGCGGGGGTTCCCTTTGACTGCCTTAAATTTCTGTAAAAAAATCTCTGTAAAAATCTCTCAATATTATATGCACATTTAGGGCTATAATACGGTCTATGCGGAAACCTTAGAAAAGACCTGGCAAGAAAGACAGGAAAGATTCACTCAGCGCACAAAATGTAAGCGTCCGGTGAACAAACGGACTCCACATGTCACGTGTCTTTATGCTTTCCCTATTACCACTATTATTTTATGTTTTTTTGTGTCATAAACTATGTTCTAATTAATTTCACTGTACCGAAAGTACCGAGAGTACAGTCACGTCGTCCACCTTATAGTCAGACAGAAAGAAGTGTAGGAGCTTTGGGGTCATGCGATAGGAAACAACAGGATAAATCACCTAACGTCTACTCTTCTCTTATCTCTTTCTATGTTCATGTAAACTATTTTTCATAATTGTGTCAACCGTACTTGTGTCTTGTGTGCTCTGTGCTCTGCGCGTCTCGTATCGAATAACCAACACCCATTTGAATCACACAAAAAACACCCACACCCACACTGAAAACACACAGGGCTGGGATGAGATCAGCAAGGACTCGAACGAGAAGATCTGGAACGAGAAGAAGGAGCAATACACCGGCCGTCAAAAATGTATGTACTGTAGAGATGAGATCAGAACCGATCCGTAGTATAGTCAAAGCAGGGATTCGAGGCCTGGAAACACCAGAACCACATTAATCAATTTGTTCATTGTCGTACTGTGTTCTTTGATTCAATTTTAAATTTAACATTTAATATTTAATTTTTATTTTAATTTTCCATTACTCGTGGATTTATGTGTTCCGAGTTTGAAAAAACAAAACCCTTTTGGATTGCAAATTAATGGAATATAACCTTTTTTTTTCAATAGCCAAACTGCCAAAGTGGTTCGGCGAGCGACCAGGCAAGAAGGCCGGTGAGCCCGAGACACCCGAGGGCGAGGAGGACGCCAAGGCCGACGAGGACATCGTTGAGGATGATGAGGAGGTCGAGGAGGAGGTTGCCGAGGAGGAGGAAGAGGAGGCCGAGGAGGATGAGGAGGAAGAGGAGGAGGAAGAGGAGGAGGAAGAGGAAGAGGAGGAGGAAGAGGAGGAGGAGGAAGAGGAGGAGGAGGAGGAGGAATAAACCAGTCCACAATCCACCACAATCCACCATGTGGGCCCCACTGGCCAACGGTGGAGCGAGCTCTCTCTTTCCTTCACAAACTTTTTCGTAAAAACAAACACTACATTTAAATACCAAAGCCAAAACATTTTAATAAAAGTAAAAGAATGAACTAAATAGTTATGATGATTAGCTTATTCGCTCAACAACAACAACAACAGCGACAACAAGAACAACAACAACAACAAATACTTGCTATTCAAAAACCAAATTGAACTTCTTTTCTATTGAACTTATCGAATTGAAACCAAGAAATGTACGATTTCTTTCAAATAAAACATCAAATAACACCAATTTAATAAGTCAAGAAAACCCACCAATCACCAACCACCAACAACAACAAACAACAAAAGCAAAAGAAACAATCAAGATATTAAAGTGTGTTTTATGGCATCTTATCTATGAACAATTCCCGTTGTTTGTGTGCATGTTTGTCTGTTACGATCGGGTCTCCAAAAGGCTCCGAGGGGCGCCTTTAATTTCCACTATTCAATTGTCACTTTGGGGGGGGGGCTGGTTGGGTTTGGTTGCATTTTCCGATTTTCTAGGCTGGAATTTAAGGTAAGAAATATAAAAACACAAGCCTAGTTACCACTGTTTAACTTTTATTGTTTCATCTTTTTGATTTTTTTATGCTTTATCCTTTGTGTTGTATAGTATGTATAGTTATATAGATTTAGCTGTTGTTGCTACAATATTGTACAATTGGCTTAGCCTACGAAATGCACACAAAAAATGTTGTTGTCTTGCGATTAGAATTAATTCGTTTCGTTTCTGTTTCGGATCTCTGCAGCGTACAGTTTTATGCATTTAACTTTATATAATATTTAATTTTTGTTTTGCGTGGATTACACATTTGCCCAAGTCATGGTTCCATTTGGTTAGGGGGATTAGTGGGTGGGTAGGAGGCGGTTTTCATACAGTTACAAGTTATAGTTCCTTTGAGCTCTGATTGTCTGTCAGCTGCAAGCAGATCGTTATTGGTGTTTGGGCTCTCTCGCTGGAGGAGTAGCAGCAATTCCACACACAAAAAATGTACAATATAGATGCATACCGACTCCGAGAGTTGTACATACATACACGAACAAAAAAAAAGGCCTCTTAAAAGCTAGCAAAAATAGTTTTCACATTCATATATATTTAAAGTATGTATACATATATATAGTTTACATATTAAATGCGTTTCACAATCAGAAAACTACTACTATGTCTTGCATAGTTTTATGGTTGTGACGCGCACGGCGATTACACAAACACGTTTTATATATAAACATTCTCTGTTCGGTTAGCGAGCAAGCATGATTTTCCGTTTCAAACTTTCATTTTCTCTTATTTATTGTCAGCAATTCTCATTTCTCAATAAATTAAATGTATAAAATTAAGCGAGCAAAGTAAGTACATGAAATAGCTCCACCAGTTAGGACGGAGTGTGGGGAGTCCCCTTTTCTGCCCTCTTCCTGCTACTTAAATTACGAAACGTGAAACTCACTTCAAGCTTAAATGGTCTACATATTCGGCTCTCTCTTAAAGAAATACCTGCTGTAACCATTTAAATCGGAAGCAAGTTCCCTTGAACCAGCAGTCAAAACAATGATTTTAGCTTGGCTAACTCGCTTCTCTTCACATCCATACACATGTACATTTAAAATCTATTACAACTCTCTCAAATAACATACATTTAGACACTCAGTTAAGGGTATACATTTATATTATTATGAATTTATTTAGCTTTCCTTTTCTTTTTTTTACATTCAGTCAATTTATTGCAACAAAAAAAAAAAAAAAAAAAAAAACAGAATATATTTTCTAGTCTAGTTCACGTCTTTTTTCCATCATCAGCAGCAAATATTTAATATACATTACGTTTATTGTTATTTAAACTAAATACCTTAAAAGCTCTCTTGTTAAAAATTTAACACGTTTCCAATAATTTGTCATCTTTGCAAACTATAAACAGTGCTTAACTTTGTAATTTTACATGTCCGACAAGTCCCATATGTGAGCGAGTCGAGATTCGTTCGATAAACAAGGTTTCCTTCGTTCTTTCTTCGTTTTTTGGTAAAAATTATAACATTTATACATGTATATTTATGTACACAATTGGAGATATATGTGAAGAGAACAGTGTAAACTAAATAAAAATGTATCGAGGAGGAAGTCTTCTTACAGCTTCCCCTCTTGACATTGATTTTACACACATTTAAAAAGTATAAAGAGCCCCGATTTTAGCCTAGAAAATGATAAAATTCCATTAAACTATTGAGAAGTCCCGTGTGATTAGCGTGTTTAAGGTAGTGGGTAGGCATTGCAATTTAATAATTAAGAGATATTAATGCGTAAATTAAATTAATATGGAATCAAGTGGACGAGTGCGATTGAACTGGCATACATATACATATATATATAGTACATATTCCTGCAACCTTACCGTGTAGATGACTTGGTTTTTTGGTAACATTTACACGTTGGCTATATCCAGGCGGCTAATTCAATTCAAAATTGGTTTTTCGTGTATCGTAATCCTTATCGTTAGCCTGGTGTCCTTATCGGTTGCGGTCTCTCCCTCTCCCTCTTGCCCCAGCTCGCCTCAGTGCTTGCCACGCGGCAGTCTTATGGGTATGTGCGGATATCATGTATCCGCCATGGGGCCATTCTTGTTCTCGTTATTGTTGCCATTGCCATTGCCATTCTGTAATGGCAGCTGCTTTATCGTAATGACATCCTTTGGCTTTTGATGCAACAATTCTTGCTCTTGTTCCGGTTCCGTTTCCCCTTCCCCCTCAATCTCCTGATGTTGTTGCTGATGATGTTGCTGCTGCTGCAGATGCTGCTGTTGCCGCTGCTGTCTGTGTTGCTGTTGCTGTTGCTGTTGTTGTGGTTGTTGCTGTTGCTGTTCTGGCATAATTTTATTGACATTGTAATGATTATTGTTGTTGTCCTTATTGTTGTTGCTGTTGTTGTTGTTGAACTCATCCTCGCTGGACATCTGCAGCACCTGCTTGGCCTTACTCTCCCACAACATGCGATTGGCCTTTAGCTAAAAAAAAAAAATAAAATCAGGGAAAATATTTAAAATCCCAATAAGTTAATTTAATGACGAAGCAAAGCCTGTTTTAGCCAGCTTCTCCCGGCTGTCGCTCATTTCGCTGATGGTTGAATAATTAAGCCAGGCCCTTATATTCAGGATTCAACTAATTGTAATGCCACCGCCATCGCATACACAGCTGCATAATGTGGCAGCTATCAACATTATCAAAGGCGGCACAACAAATTGTTGTTTAACTTTGTGACGTGGCAAAGCGTGGAAAACACATAAATTCCAGACATTCTTCTGTTTCAAATAGTGTTTTCTTTTTAATTAAATTAAAGCCACACTTAAAAATATTTAAATTAAAACTGAAAACTAAATATATATTCATGATTCTATCTTCTCTATTTAGCTTTTCTCTTTATTTTAATTATTATTTTATGCCTTCATTTCAAAGAGTATTCATTGTTCACTCACATTTTTCCACACAACACCCAACGCTCACTTTAAATTGCGCTGCATAAATATTAAATATGCAAATATGTTTAAAATATTAAATGTTTGCGGACACCTCGACCCGAGCAAGCCGTCAATTAATTAAAATATTTGCCATTAACATAAATTAAGGAATACAATCAAATTGGCGGACTTTCAATTGATATTAATTGCATTGCCGTTGGAACTGGGGACGAAGAAGAAGAAGAAGGATGGGCAATGGGATAACTGTCCTGTGGCATTAATGGCCCCCACTGCTGGGGGTCAGTAGGTGTCACAGGAGTGGCCTGTCACGCTGCCGGGGATTGCGAGAAGTTGACTTAACTTTGCCCGGACATTTTCCCCCTCCCACCCCCCTTGCATGCATGTATAAATTGCCACTTATGACATCAGGACCGCCCACCGTCAGGCGGCAGGAGACAGGCGGTTGGAGGCTGGACACCGGCCAACAGCGCGGAAACATTGCAATTTTAACTGTCAAACAGAAATTGCCCCAGTGACAGGCCAATAAAAACACGCAAAAATCCGGGAAATCATCGACAAAAAAAATAAAGGAAACAAAAATAAACGTTGGGCAACAACAAAAATCGAGCTGCCCAGGTGCCAGGCAAAAGGAATTCGCTGCGTAGCAAGATTAAAGTTTATGCAAAATAACACAGAATAATATTATTTAAATGGAAGCAAACTATTTTCATATCAAGTGATGTTCTTGCTTTAGCAAAATTGTTTAAACAACTAAACTAAAACTTGAACTGAATTTTGTAAAAAAACATATATGGAAATTCTTAATTAATGAGATTTTTAAATTAGCATTTAATTCAATAATAAATCTGCGTACTGCATTTAGTTTAAATATTTATCCAAAACGGCGAGAAATAATTAGTGCTTTTAATAACTAATAATGCAAATATTATGGCTATCCATAAAATTGTAGGCTAAACTTAGGTTTTTATTTTTAATTCAAATTGTTGGCAAGTTTTTGATCATTTTTATTCTGAATTAAAAATTCTGTAAAAAATGTAAAATTTTGTTTAATAATTTTTGAGAAAAAATTAAAATGTAAAAAATTCATAACTAAGTCAAAAAAACATTAAATTCAATTCGAAAATCGTTTTTGTTTTAGTTTTTACACGGTAAACAAATCTGCTTACTAAGTTTAGGGTTATTTTCAATTTCATTTTTTGTCAAGTTTTTTTTATAGTTTATTTTAACGATGTAACCCCTTATAAAATTAAAAAAAAAATTCCTAAAAAATTGCTTTCCTCCGGACAAGGCTAAAACGGTTCAGCTGTTTATGCTGATCAAGAATATATATGATTTTTAGGGCCGGAAATGATTATTTCACTGATTTACAAGCTCCTGACTGCAAGGACATAAAAATGATCGAACTCAAGCACATCCTCTATGCATTTAATAAACTTATTTAAATTTCGCAGCAATCCTTAATTCTTCGGCTGCAATTTTAATTTAAAAGACACCCCCTAGAGCACAAACAAGGCAAAAACAAATATATAATGAAAAAGGAAATAATAAAGGAAAATGAACGCTGGGAGGTAGGTGATAAAAAAATCAACGGGGAGATAACTCAACTTGAGTTAACTCAACTCCACTCCACTCGAGGCGCGCGGAGTAACGAGGAGTGGACTAATTAATTAGCAGCTAATTTAACGCATCGCTGCGCCGGACATAACTCAGCACGATGCGCTTGCAAGCAGACGACGGGCGAAAAGGATGCGAGATGGTGGAAGGAAGGAAAAACGAAAAGGACTATTATATTGGTCAGTAAATTGGCCAAGTAAACCGAAAATTTCAATTAAATGTTAGCCAGCCGCAGGCGACACATAACATTCGAGTGGCTTAAATCAACAACAGAAATAAACTGGCTCCGCAAATCCCTGGCCGGCACAGGACTATGAATATTAATTCCTAATAATTAATAGTTCATAATAAATGCATTCAAATTGCAAATTCAAATGCAGGCTCCTCTCCTAATTGGTTTTTTATGCAAATTTGAGACTATTTTGAGTCTGCCATAAGCAGAAATTTATATTTAAAGCTATGTTTTTAGGGCATTTGCTATATTTATTTTATTTTAAGCTTTAGGTTTGTTTATTTAACTAGAAACTAGTGTTGATCTGTGACTTTGTGGGGCTTTGCAACAGCTAATAATAAATAAATGCTCATAAATGTTATTAAATTTGCTTTAAAGCAGGCTCTAACTACTATTTTTCTTTTGTTTAAAACGATATTCCATTTAATCAATCATATCCCCCATGTATACCCCATGCATACATAAACAGTAACCCCCTTACCCCCATGAATCAAAGTGGCTGCAAAAAAATCGCAATAAATAAAAACAAAATATGTAAAATAAAAGCAGTAAAAACAGAAATAAAGAGTTATCGCTGGGGTGCAACCGACAAACGTGGAAAAAAGGAAGGCAAAGTGCAAAACTCAAAACAAACAAACAAAAAAAGCACAAATCATCACACACAGTAAACAAAAAAGGGTAAAAAATAAAAGTTTAAATAAATGAATGTGGAATGCAATCGAGTCTCCTTCACAAGGACTTGATCTCGCTTTCCCACAAATGTGATTTATCATTAAATTTAGAAAACACAAAAAGAGAGTGTGTGTCGAGAGCTTGTTTTGCGTTCTGCTGGCCGCATTGCACCTTACCTTCGACGTGTTGTCCTGCACCCATGCATCTGGCTTACCATAGTCCGGCGGATTCGCGTATGGATCGTAGCCGAGCACGGA
Source organism: Drosophila ogumai (assembly GCA_018904815.1). NCBI lineage: Eukaryota > Metazoa > Arthropoda > Insecta > Diptera > Drosophilidae > Drosophila > Drosophila ogumai. The sequence goes on along the minus strand of JAEIIJ010018935.1, from coordinate 20,366 downwards.
CAGCATGGGCGCTATGTCGGCCATGTCGCGCACCACATCGCCCGGTATCTGGCCCACCCACTTGGACATGGCCTCCAGGTTCACCGGCTTGATCACTTGGTCCGAGGAGCGCTCCACCCTGGATTTTTAATATTTTAAATGGTGCTTTTTTTGTTTTTCTTTCATGCATGACGAGGCTTACTTGGAGAGGGGCACGCCGTTGGGCTTGTTGATGAACTCCTCGTGATGCAGCACCGCATCGTTCCATGGCACGTCCAGGTATTTCAATATCTTGCGCATCCACTCCTCCGGATGCAGGACCAGCTGCTCATAGTAGACCTAACACGTATATATATTCCAGCATTAATTCGTTTAGCTTTCGTTTCGTTTAATTTCCTGCGCCAGCGGGCAGGCCTTCTCACCCTCCCTGCCAGGCCAGGTTAATCTCCCATTGATGGGAGGGTGGGATCGGGTCAACATGGTTTGGGCTGGAACTGGTGTACTCACCATCATGCAGCGCTCCTTGCCCATGTCCCGGCACTGCTCGTGCATCACCTCGATGGCGTGGTTCCACTTCTGCATGCACTGGCGGTAGCTGCTCAAATCGAAACCGGTGATTGTCACCTTGCGCGATATAATCGAATGAACGGTCGCCCGACCGTCGCGCACCATGAATAGGAATTTTGCCTGCAACAAAAGGGGGGAGAGTGAACAAAAAAGGGAACCAAAGCAGGTTGAGTGAGTGCACCGAGAGAAGATATTTGTATAAAAAATAAAGGAATAAATTATACGAATTATCTGGAAGTGTGCCAGAAATCTGTATTAAATATAGTTGTAGCTTATAAGTTTTTCTTAGTTTTCCAACAAATTCCATATTAAATTTAGGGACTCTTCAAGCATCAATATCATTTAAAATCAAATTGTATAGGATTTTCTCTGGTGATAAATAAAACTTGTAAAGCTTTATTGGTCTCTCTGTAAAATAGGGAAGAATGTGTGCCAATGTGTGCACTGTGTTCTGGGGGAAACTGCATGTTAGATTGGGGGGAGCTAGTGGTGCTTACGTTCGGAAATAGCTCGATGACATAGGAACCCATTTTCAGCGTCAGCGGATCCTTGTTGCATAAGCGCGGCGCCGGCTCGCCATGCTTGGCGATGATTTCCAGACAGAACTGTGCAATGGCACTGTTCATGACCTCCTTGGTGATGCCGGCCTCCTGCAGGCGCAGCGATTCCTTCTCGGATTTGAGCCAGTGCGAGCGGAGTTGCAGGATGCGTGGAATGACGCGGGTTTCCTGGCCGCAGCTAAAGAGAAAAACAAAACCAAATAACATAAAATAACATATTCTCCTGCAAACTGAAACTAAAACGTTCGTATAGTCGCAGCCCTATCTAATATCCAACTTTGATTTCGCAACACACACACACACAGGAGGTACAGGAGGTTCACCAGGCGGCACCACAACCAGCCATCCCTCCTGTAGTGCAATCGACAAAATGAAAAAGGCATGCCATCCGGCTGGGGCTCTTTAGCGTTCCCGTTACCGTTCTCTACATGTACACCATGAAGAGTGAGCCCCGCCTCCGCCTGGAGCGCCCCCATCATGCATAACTCCCACTCCGATTTCCCTTTTCCCTTTTCCCTTTTACCATTTTAGCATTTTCCACTTTTAACTGCACAACCGAAGCCACTGAACTATGAAGGGCTTCAAATGATTCTAACGTTTGCCCGTCCTAGAATTTTCCGCCGGCAAAGGCAACACCGCATCGCATCGCATCGCCCACCGTCGTCCGTAATCAAGTTCAGAGCACACACAAAAATTACTGCCTGATTGCGTAAATTATCATAAATATCTCACACGGCAGGGCAAAGGCAATTGAAAACCCAGAGCCCTAAAGGTACTAAGGTAGGGTAATCAACGTGAATTAAAGCTCTGCTCCAACTATTTTCTTTCTGGCAACGGAGAAGGCCCGGGGGTCAGTGTAATCAGGGGTGATTTAAGGAGCTAATTTAGTCTCGAGAAAATGAGTTCTAGATTAAAAAGTTTCTGGAAAAACTCATTTAAATGCCTTGGCAAATTCCACAAAAAGTGTTTCCTTTTAGTTCTCAGCGACGGCCATAACTTGTTATCGCTGCTGCTTTTGGAAAAAAATAAAGCTTAAAATACACACAGATGTGCATTTGTCCAACCTTTAAATTCATTTCCCCTTGGAGGAACACTGGAAACAGTGCTTCCAATTCCCGGATGACACAGGTCCAACCCTTCCTGGAGGAGCCCTAATCGGGGGATAACCACTTTATCTAGCCTCAGCCAATTACATTTGTTCGCACCTCCAACTGGACTCGGATCGCACGCTGTGCGCCCCACACAAAGCTGTTTCGGGGCTTACCCAGGACTCAATTAGTTGGTGCCAAGTCCAAATGCAAACTGCTACAAATACTAAACCAGATATAATCGGGGGGTGCAAGTGGGTCGAGGCGGGTGACGGTGACCTACTCTACATACATACATACGACCGGGAAACTTTTACGCTTTTCAGAGTCCTGTGATGGCGAACAAAGGCGGGCGGGAGGGAGGTACGGATGCCTGGAGAGGAAGAGGACCCAAAACCTATTCTGTAACTAAAATCGGTGGGGGGAGGGTCGGTTTTTAAACAGCGGAAATTGCGCTGTGCGCAGCCATCAGAAAAAGCGACCCTGACATCCAACATCCAACAGCCAGCAGCCAGCAGCCAGCTCCCAGGATACGGGATACAGGATACAGGATAGGCCACGCGATTAAAATCGCGAAAGAAAGGCAAATTGTTAATAAAAAGGATGGATGGGAGTTTGCCCATTTCTCATTTTTGGATTGTGCAAAAATTTTCTTGGCTAATTACTCATGCGTAAGGGAAACTGAAGAAAATTATAATACACGAGTGTAAAAGAGATAAAAGGGAACTGGGAACTGGGAACAGGACTCATAACAGATACAGGGATGCAGGAGGGGGAGCAAAGGCAGACCCCTAAAAATATACATATTAAAATTGCCAAAGGCGAAACGGAATACATATCGAATTCGGGCGGGGAGGTTGGGTTGCTGCGAGCCAAAAAAAATGAATGCATTAAAATTTACAACATTCCATGCCCCCATAGAGACGGCGGCAAAGAGCAGAGGAAATACACTTTTTGTGGCAGGAACCGAAAGCGGAAATCATTTGAAATTGGAATGTTATTCAAAATATGCTTAAAATTTATGTATAAGTAGGGAGAGTGTGAAATCTACTTGCCAGCTTTAAGTTACAGAAAGGCTTTAATCTCACAAATATTTTTATCGATAAGCTTACACATCACTCTGTCACAGCTAACCATAAATCGATAGGCAAATTTCGGTTAAGAAAGCAACTAAATAAATTTATATATTTTACTTTAAATTATTAAACTAATGTAAATTTTTAAAATTAAATAGCTTAAAGAGCTAGAAGTTTTGGCACTTGTTAATGTTTTAATCCTATAAATATTTTTATCGATAAGCTTCCACAACATCTCTTTCTACTGCCAACGATAAAGCTATAGTTATCGATAGGCAAATGGCTCTTTAACTGTTTTAACTAAATTAAATTTAATATTCTACTTTTAATTATTAAAGAAATGTTCATTAGTTTCTTTTAAAAGTAAGCTAAATAATTTTTTATAATTTATATTTAAAGAAACTTGAAAAGCTTTAAAACTTGTTTAAATTTTTTAAGCAAACATTAAAGTTTTTAATGAAAACTTACAAACGAATTGAAAATAAACCCTTCTTGCTTGCAAGAAAACCGCTTAAAGTCTTAGAAGCCACCCTCAAACCTCGCACAAACAATTATGTTCAATGGTCAATGAATCGGCTGTGATATTCCATAGACTTTGCCACAACCCAAGGGAAGTGGTATACTCCATACGCCATGGAGTTTCGCCGCAAAACCAATCCCAATCCCAACGCATTGTGGGAGACAATCAAATCGAACAGGATAAGGGTATAGGGAGTAAGGGGGGATGGGAGTGGGGGAGGGGGCATTATCCTGTTACAGTTCGAAGGAGAACTTACCGCACATCGGGATGGGCATCCAGCATGGCGCGCATCAAAGTCGTACCAGATCTGGGCACGCCGCCTATGAATATTAATGGCATCTCACGGTTGTATGAATAAACGCGTTGATTGTCATCTGTGAGGTATTTCTGAACGTGTCCGTAGTATCCGTGGCCGTGTCCGTGTCCGGGTTTTCGCATCCGTATCCGAGAGAGAGCGAGCGCGAAAGATGGGCGAGAAGAAACGGGGTGGAGACAACAAAATTAAATTAGAAAAAAGTTGCATGGCATGGCTCTTGGTGGCGACGCTGATGATTATGATAATGATGATGGGTGGCAGGATGGTCGCTTGTGGGTTACACACACACACACACACACACATATATAGGGCGGCTTGGATGGATGGATGGATGATGGTTGAGTAAGCGCAGGTGTTAACGCCTCCAGGGGCATTAGCGTCAAAACGAATGAAAAGTGAGAGCGCCAGACGACAGACAGGTGATGGGCATTACTAAAAATAGAACCCAACTACCCATATGGAACCCAACGAACTCACAAGTAAAAACAAGACTAATCCCTCTGATAAATGATAAATAGGGGAACCTTATCTGGACTCCTGGAAAGTCGATCGATATTCATAAATCATACAAACTTAATGAGGCCAGCGATAAGTTGTGTGCGCCACAACTTGGCCTTTTATCTAATCGGAAAAGAAACATTTCAACTGATAAATAAAGTAAACAAATCACGGGCATTTCTTTGGCTTCGAATGTGGCAAAAGCTGCCTGGATTGTGACCACTTAAAACCATTCATTACATTCCCCTAGATCGCCCATAATTAGGGTCACAGAATCCTCTGGAATTAAAGCCCCAAAGATTGCTAATGCTCTGCGAGAATGATTTGGTCATCTCCACGCACACGCACACACACACATCCGCTCCCCGTCCCTGTCCCTGGGGTGCATTGTCTTTCGTGTGGAGTCATCTCCTCTGGCCGCAGTTTCGATTTCCTCTCCCATCCTAAGCTGCTTATGGCCTTTCGATATTCCCAATGCTAATCAATGGATTCCCACTCCATTCGCTCGGACACGCTGACCCACCCCTCCTCCCCTTCTTCGACTCCAACGAGACCATTTTGGTCTCGACTAATGTTTACAAAATAGTGTTCGGTCATCCGATAACCAGTTAAATTCCCTCAATGACTTTTGCTTTGGGTTTGCGTGCGTGTGCGGTTGGATTTCCATGGTCGAGGCACTGGCTAGCAAGGACTTTCAGCTGTGCTCAGCCAATATGAAATTAGTTATCCTGCTTTTCGGTTCCACCTTCATGATTTCTTTTCTCTACTGATTTATGGCCGCAAATGTTTTGTTGTCTGTTGTTGGGGAGATCATCCAAAATGTTAACTAAATACTTTAAAATGTAAACTTTTGTAACTATAAAACTAAGCTATAAAAATAATATTTCTTCTCTATAAAGATACACTCTTTTGCTGCATCTTTTTCCTACTTGAACAATTAATAATAAAAGTTTAAGTAAAGAATATGATGAGTATAAATTAAAGAATATAATCAGCTTTAAGACAATTTTTCTTCTCTCTAAACATTTTCTTCCAAGGCACTCGCTCTACTCTTAAATTGATAATTAATTAATTAACTAAATTTTAAATAAGAAATACAGACTTTTTGAATAAATCCTTAAAAACATCCTATCCCCAAGAAATGTACTAAAAATATGCAGACCACCTTAAGTATGCTAAGCAGTATTATGGATTAAATTCAATAAATTTTTTATGCTTTGAAAAAATAAAACAAGAAAGCCCAAGAAATCTGTCAAGCCTTGATTGCTTCGCGTTTGATTAAATTTAAATATTTTTATCCATGGACTAGCGTTGAGTTTACTGGCAAGGATGAAGACGAAGATGGGAGTATGTGTGTGATTTTTTGGAAGATTTTTCGGAACAAACAAACAGATTGGGTGCTCGATTTCTGGGGGTACATACCTCGACGCGAACCATTTGGGAGCTCAGCTCGCTGGCGGCATCCACCTTGAAGAGGCACTGGGGCCGCAGCTCGGTGAACTTGAATAGGAACATGGTGATGACAATGATGCCGAAGAGCACCCACAGGGTGACCTTCTTGTTCCGATATGGCAGTCGCATTTTGGAAGGTATAAAGGTGTCTTCGGCGACGGCTAACTGGTTTTTGATTTTGGCGATATATTCTCTAGCCTGTGGCTGACTCCTGGCTCCCGCCTCCTCTGATCTCTCCTCTCCCTCTCTTTCTCTATCTGTGGCTGCTCTGGCTCGACGTTTGCCCAAAGCTTAAATATGTAAATTGGTTTTCTTGAGGTCCTCAAAGCGGAGTTGTTTTGCTTTGGCTTTTGCTGTAGTGGCTTGTCCTGTTTGCGGAGGATGTGGCGTGGGTGTGGGTGTGTCCTTAGAGCTGGTGCTCCTGATTTGTTGGCGGCTTGGTGGTGCCACCACAATAACTCCGTCTACGGCCACCGCTGTGCTCGTCCTGGTGGTCCTGTTCCTGGCCCTGTTCCGGCCTTGTGTTCTGCTCTATGTTCCTGGGTCTGGGTCCTGGTCTGGTTATGGTTATGGTTCTGGTTCTGGTCTTGCTGCTGCTCCTGCTTGTGACGTTGATTGCTTTGCATCGCCTCGCCTTTGTTTGCTCCTTTTCGGCCAGCCAGCAGCAGCAGCAACTCGGCGTGGCCAACACACAATGCAACGGAATCCTGGCAGCTGCTGGACCCTTGTTTATCGCGCTAGTCTTCGCCTCCCGTTTATTGCATTTTTACAGAAGATATATATACAAATATATATATAGATCCAGGGACTCTGCAACGGAAAAGGCAAAGGCTACGTTAGGCAAAGCATATTTGAAGACTTTTCCACGAATTATTGTGTTTGTTTGCCTGCAAAGTTTTTAATGTTTTCGTGTCGGAGGTTGATTATTTTTTATCAAAGAGTAAAAAACTCGTCAAGATCATGGGTTATTAATTAATTTAACTGGAAATGGTTTAGTCTGCCAGTTTGCTATGATACCTGCCTGGGTCGGTCTCCTTTCTCCTACGGAGGAATCTCTTTCGAAAGGTTCGAACGCACACTGAACACTGCAACTCGCAGTGCCCGCCACTCGACATTCGACACTCGACTGACTGACTGACTGACTGGCAACCTCAAGTGACTACGCACCTTCTGTTGGCTGGGGTTCTCCTAGCCGGCTTTTCCTTCGGTGTCAGTGCAGTGGCTGCAGATGTTTGCTCAGTTGTTGACGAAGAGCTGCCAGCCCAGCGACTTAATGAGCCGAAATGCACAATAGACGGGGACCAACGTCAGGGATATAAACACGTAATAGCTCCAATCGCCTGTTATTTCCTCCGTCATACCTGCAAATGGAACGAAGCAAGAGACATGAGCACAATATTTATCACTACACATCACTTACATATACAGAGCACAGGGCACCAGACAAGAGAAATACAAGGGGGAAAATGGAAAAGTGCAAACACTATTCTCCCGGCGTATGATATATTTGATTAGAAATCATCTGCGATACATTCGTTCGTTCGTTCGTTCCTTCCTTTTCAATATGACATATGTATGAACGTGACTCTCAAGGGGGTCTTGGGTGAAACCTAAAGGGGTCGGGAAGGCATAAGCGGCTTACACACACACACAGCAGACATTTACCAGCTGTTTTCCGAGAGCCTAAGTGCCATATGGCATACAGTAAATGTCAAAAGATCTATTTGTATCCATGAAATAACAATGAAAGCAAATGCTCTGCTTGCCAAATACCCAATTGTTTAATGTCCTTTCTCCCCTAAAAAAAACTCCCTATAAAAAAACGTCTTGTATACCACTTTATACCCTTGTAAGGTGGCATCAGACAATCCCCAAATTAATATCAACTTGGCCAAGTTTGACTGTAATTGCCAGCCTTCCTGCTGCTGCCATGAAAATCCTCCAAACTACCAGCGGAGCCTTGGAGTGCATATGAGTTTCAGGCGACATTCGTCACTGGGTTTTCCCTCCGGAGCAGGAAGCAGGAAAATCGGTAGTGGCGGGGCGGAGAAGTTGGGGATTGGATGGATAGTGAGTGGCCGTAGCACTCTTGACAACTGCCAACTGCCAAGTCCCCGGCAACTCTCTCAAGTGCGGCCGACGTGTCAGATGCTCGAGTACTTATAATTCCTTTAAATTCTCAACTTTCCCGGCTCTCCTCCGACATATGAGCGGACGGACAAGTGGAAGAGCTGTGGGCTGGGGGGGTGAAACGCCACCGTACACAGAGCAGATAGCGAGTGGAAGAGTTGGGCAGGTTAGATGCCAGATAGCAAAGTTGCTCAAAAGAAACACTTTCTGGGGAAGAAGACGTCGTGTGTGGCAAAGAGCTTTAACGTCATTTCATAAAATATATTTAAAAATATAATACGCTTTATTAATTCATAAATATTTGGCTCAAAATGACAGCTGTTTTAGCCATTACCCCATCCAGAAGCCAAAGTAAAGCTGACTTAAATCGTTAAAAAATCCAATTATATTATTTATGGTTTTAGCTGGCCACCAGTTTCTAAATGGCTTAACTAAAATATAATAACTTTTGACAAGCCACTTGTTATCGTAAATACAATTTGTTGCCTAACCAACTTTTCCGGTCTGCACATGACGTTGAAACTCTTTTTCATATTTTCGTTTTCGTTTTCATTTACATTAATTCCATTACATTTGCCAAGGACAATAAACGAGAGTAAACTTTTGCCATTTCGCAAAAACTTTAATTAATTTAAGATGTCGAATTATTTGTTGAAAAAAGAAACCACACACACACACACTCGTACAGAGAGAACTTTCCGCCAATCATTTCCATTTGTGTGTGTGTGTGTGTGTGTGTGCCTGTGCGTGACGAGTTTTCGCAGCTTTCGTCACTGGGCTGGAAACCTCAGAAACTATTTTCCTTTGGCCAAGCGAAAACTTTCAAGAAGCTGGCAATTTGTCGACGTTGTGCCCGGAGTTTCCTTCAGGTTCTACAATTTTTCCTGGCCCTCTGTTTTTCCCCAGGAATTTATTGCACCTTGGGCTGGCCTCTTCCGCTCTCCCTCAATTACACATGCACCTTTTCATCCCGATATCAAGAAAGCGTATTAAATAAATAAAAGAAAAACTAAGGAAAAACATTGCAAGAACTCTTTATAAGCGCTTGATCCAATGTGTAAGTGTATCTGGCTAATCGAGTTTGGGTTTCTTCTGGTCATCCCATCCCAGTAGGGCTGCAGTTCTTCACTTCATTCTTTTTCTGAACTGCATACTCGTATTGCCTTTTAATGGCCTTCATTTTCTGTCACAATATTTTAAGGCCCTTCAAGCTAGAGCCCAGTATGGCTACAAGTTTTTATAATCGATTTTATAATGATTTGGATGGACAGCTCCCAGATCAGGAGCAGGCGATCCAGAGAGCTCCGACATTATATATTTTGAAGGGAGACTTGGCTGAGAGCAGTTTCTTGAATTTGAAACCTAATGGGAAACATTATTAATTATTACACATCGTTATTATATCTGGGAAAAGTGTTTTGATTTAATTTTAAATTGGTGGGTAAACAATTTAGAAAGTATTTTTGCACCGTGTCGAGGCATGCAAAGTGTATTTGCACATATGACAGGGGGACCCCTCAAGGACCTCTGCTTGTGCTTGTGCTTGTGCTTGGTGCTTCTGCTTCCCGGAATTCCCTGCTTTGCTGCTGCTGCTTTTGGTATGTCGAAAAGTTGATATTAAAAAAAAAAATAAATAAAAAATAGAAATTCCTTTTGGCCATATTTTGTGCATGCTAAAATTGTGGCTTATATATTTACCACCCATCCTGGGCCCAAATGGCTGCCGAAAAGTTTTTGGAGCAAAGTTGCTAGAGCCGCATTTCTCCTATTTTTCACTACCTACACACTCTCCCTCCTCCCACGCAAATAAGAGAAAGGGAAAAAAGCGAGTTGAATTTTTGTTTGAAGAGGTGCTGCTGCTGCCGTATTTTTTGTTGTTTGTTTTTTTTTATTTAACATGTGTGCCTGTTGTTGTAGTTGGCCAACAAGAAACATTCACACTCGGCATCGTCGCTCTAGTTTTCTGCCTTCGTTGTTTGGTTGTTTGGCTCAAGTGTCGGTTAAGGTCTTGTAAAAATTAATAAGCGTGTAAATTTTATTGTAATGCCACACACAGCCAACGCACACACACCCACCCAGAACGTATTAAATTGTTTATGCATATGACGAGTCTCTCCTGCCTTACTTTATGGGACTTTGTGCTATTTATTTCCACCAACTGATGCCTTTGTTCTTGCTATGCTCAACTTAAGCTTAATGGGGTTTTGTTTTCGGAACTTCCACTTCCGCACAGTTGTTCTTACCCTTTTTTTGCAATTAAGAACAACTAAAAGCTTAGCAAATTTAAATTTCAACAATATTGTTAGATTAGTTATAATCGTCTTTAAATCCAATATAGAATCTTTCCTCTCAGTTAAATATTATTCAAGTCAAGAACTTTGGCTTGGTCCCACTGTGCCGTAAAATAGCCTGGCGCTAGTTCACACGCTTGTTGCGCCCACTGTCTCTCGGCTTTTGTTTCAGGCGGAAAGCGGGCAAAAAATAGAAAGAAAATCTGCATAAATAATGTTGAGCCACGCTTTTCTGCGGGAAGTGTTGATGATTTGATGGAAAATTCCGAAACTAAAGCGCGCAAAGTGCGAAAACAAAACGCTCTAGCTTAAGCACCGCCGTTAGAAAGGCGAACGGAAAAGTGGGCTGCGGGTGGGAAGAGTGCGCGTAAAGCCCAGACCAGCCCGTCCCACCCACCGAGGCGTGGGCATTCTATTTTTTAAACGAAACGTGGCTCTCCACATTTCCCCCGCCGACCCGACACGGCCGGCGCGAGAGTTTATTATTTAGCAAACTGACTCCGTGGCGACATTCGGCTCATTTATCAGGCGAAAGCACGTCACGTCGTGATATTATAAATTACTTCAGACAATATGCAGCAGCCCCCCCAGAGTGGGTCTTACTTGGCTCCAGGGGTACGGACAGCTCTACCCTCGATACCCTCGAAAGGCTCGCAGCTAAGAAATGTCCAATAAACAGCTAAGCTCGCAGCTGGAGTTACTTCCAGGATGTTTGGCAGCTTACTAAATATTTAGGACAACGTTAGAAGTTAGTTGAACCGATAAGTAGATTTAATTTATCACCTATTTTTGTCAAGGTTTTTCCAGAAAATTAGCTGGTGAATTTACAAGCTTTTTCTGAGGCTTAATTAAATATTTTTAAGGTTCAAGCCAGTAAATAACCACGTTTGAAGTTACTTGAACCGATGACTAGGCTGAAGTTATTCTAATATATATTTCCTGTTTTATTTTAAACATGACCCCTTTGAATAACTCTGCAGACTATCTGTGTGTGTGTGTGGAAAATGTGTTAATTAAAACTTAACGTCTGATCGCGTTACACACGAAACGTCACACGTACACGTACGGAAAAGGCTGAATAGAAATGTGGCCGAGAAAGCGGAGATAAAAAATGTTATAATTCAATTTGTGTTATGTCAACTGCTGTATAAATACAGCCAGAAGCAGGCAAGACGCGGGTGAAAGGGGGCTGGCTCTGGCCACTGTTGCTTCGGCTCCATTCAGCTGTGAAATCATTGACAAGTGCATTGACCTTGTCTGCCACAGATTATGAGTGGAGTCCTGGGGTAAAGACTTGCGATGCAATTCTGATTCTGACTCTGAATTTGAATATAATTTCCGTTGGCCAACGCATCGGTGCACAGACGTCGTTTGTTTGTAATTAACAGCAGCCAGGCCAGAGCCTGGGGCTTTCAACAACACAAAATCTCTGGGGCGTCAACAAAATACATACAATTAAAGTCCTCAGGGAAAAGGAAACCCCTATTAAGACCTACACTAGGATAGTGCCTTGGGTTGCCCAGCTCAAGATATCACATTTCGTGGCTGGCCATCACATTCTCGTGGTATTTGTGTGAAAAGTTCGATGCTTCAATAAATTGTCAATTAAAAACAAACCCAATTAACACCCCCAGATGGGAAGAAGTCAATGAACCTAAAACTTTTCTGATGACAACAACAACAACAGCAATGAATAAAATAGAAACAAGAAAAAACAGCGAGGGAGCTCTTATCGATGGATCGATGGAAATGCGAGCCTAAGTGACATCGACATTGTGAAACAATTTAAACAAATGTTACAATGTACAGAAAATTTATAATGGAAACAGACAAAAGTGAATCGGGAATTGCATTCAAATTGGCAGTAAAGGTTTTCGCTGAGAAAGCGCAATAAACTGATAAGCGCTTGAAAAGAGTTTTTATTTTGTTTCAGATTACTTGCACCGAAAAAAATAGGTAATTATTTAAACAGAGAACAAAAGAGAATTTAAATATATTTAATTAGTCGTATGCAAACTTAAAACTAAAATACCGAGCACACAATTAAAATGCCACCTTTTGTTTATTATTAATTTTGTGTGGAATACTATTAACCCCGTTTAGTGGCTTTTATTTTTTGTCAGTGTGTCTCTTAAGCTTTTTGCATGCTTACATTTAAAAATATTTGTATAAATCATTTTGGCACAGCACAGGACTGACCGATTTAATTCTAAATGAATATGCATTGACTACCAAAATAGAAAATATAAATATTTATAGGGAAAATGTTATTATTCAGATAAAAATAATAAATGAATAGAGAGTCTTCTATTTAAAATAATACAAATAAAATGTAAGGCACGCTTTTTAAATACATTTTTAAATAAATTCAAGTTTATCAATGCCAAAATTAACTTTTTTTCATCTTCTGGTGCAACTCTCTTCGTTTGCTTTCTTTCTTCGCTGCTCTCTTACAGAAGATTCACAAAGGGGCTTACGTGTCCAGGAGAAGATTTTGGGTAGAGGCCATTAAAGGTTCTTTTTTTTCGGAGGGTAAATCGAAAGCTAACGCAGGCGATGTCAAATGGCCCAACTTTTAATGGAGCCAAGAAGTTTCCCTTTTCCTTACCGGCTTTTCACGAATTTTCTCATACTTCGCTGAGGCAATTTGTGCAATTGCGAAGGCTTTCTTTCCAGCCGAAAAAAACTTGCTTCCTTTTTTGGAGGCCATCGTTAAGAATTTTTCTTTTTTTTTTTGTATTTTTTTTTTTTTGGCCAGCTCAGAACAAACAGTCAACGTAGCGTGTCGCCCTTTGCATATTTGCCTTAATTTTCAGTTTCATATTCAGTTCGTTTTATTTCTTTCCGGCCTTTAATGGGCAGCGATTTGAGTAAATGAGAAAAAATGCTGATAGGCCAAGTTAATATGAATGAATGATGATAAATGCGCAATGTTTTTGTTCATAATTAATTTTTTTTACTGTTCCGGCTAAAAGTGCCATTAATGAAACGAACAGAGGGTCACGTTTTTTTCGGTCAACAAAAAAACGGGGGGGAAACTAAAAAAAAAAATGAGTTGGAAAATCAACGAATTCAATATAGCTTGACCCAGAATCAACAGGTTTTTGGGGGTGGATATTTTGAGTTCAAACTGAATTTAGAAAATACAACTTTTTACACATCAAATTGTATCTCTAAAAAATTTGTAAAATAAAGAAAATTTGAAATATCCTAACAAGTTAGTTACTAACACAGAGGGAAAAGCTGAAGTAGGTATATTACACTGAGAGAACTGAGAGAGACTTTCGGTTACCCAACTCCCCTCAACTGTTTGGAGCGTATAATAATCAATGTGGCCTCCTTTGCCTTTTTTTATTTTAACCACTTTTACGCTGGACATTTATGCTTAATAAACAATATACCCAAGTTAATAGAAAATTCTACTGCATAAACTGCAAACGTGGAATAAAAACGGGCAGGCAATCCCAGTGTAAACCTATTTTTAATATAAAAATCGCTCAATTGCCTGACCCCTTCCCATTTCGAAGGGGATTCACACCTCAATACCTCTCCATCTGCTGTCATACTGTGTGCCCATCATAGGGCCTTCGCTTCTCGAGAATTTCCACATGCAAAAAGGGCCTGCTGAGGGCCCAGGTGAGTGTGACAGAGTTATAGAGTTCGATGCGAACACGTATACCTGGCCGTTCAAGCATGGCAATCTGAGCGTGACGAATAATGATTTTACATCACTCCCGAAGAATTCAGAGTGCTGAAGGGGGATGGAAAATGGGGGAAACTTTAAAACGAAGACAGTTTTTCTTTGAGAAAAAATAGCCGAGAGATGTGTGTGTGTGTCTGTGTGTTGAATGGATGAATTTGAAATTTGCATTTAGTTGGCTTATTGAGTTTGCATCTGTATCTGTCGTGCTTGTCGCTCTTTTAAAGAAAATCCAAAGACTAATTTCATTTGGCTGCAGTTTTGCCCGAAAGCAAAGAGGAGTCCTCATTGAAAGATGAAAAGGGGGGTCGGAAAATTAAGAGGGGTTTGCCCAGCCAAAAGAAGACACTGCGAGGAGAAGAGCAGTGACAAGTGCACACGGAAAACAAACCAAAATATCCAAATTGTGTGCGAAAAAGAATTCCCATTTTGAAAAGTTGGTTTTCAACATAAAAATGAGGTTATATTTCAAGTGTACTTCTCGTATGCGCTTGTGATATGGGCACATGTAATATGGGCACTTGGACAGCAACACTTTTGGGCCACTTGTTTCTCGAAATTGAAAACCATGAGGCGCATTTAAAGAGATGAAGTGACAACTGGCATACTGATGACAACACACACACACACAGCCCAAGAGGGCAGGGAGGGGCGCTGTAAGTGTGTGGGGATCCTATAAATATAACAAGTGCCAAGAAATATGTACATAAATAAGCCACCAGCGGGTCGTACTGTGTGAGGCAGATGCAGATACAGTGGTCACACTTAGAATCGCTATTAGCTAATTATTTTTATTCGATTTTTTAGTTTAAAAAATACAGGGAGGGAGGGAAGGGTAAGGTTCCTTAAAGCTTTTATAATATATATTTGATAATATATATTTTTTAAATATTTAAAATTTATCTGAAAACTATTCTTGTGTGCTTCACATCTTTAATTTCAGCTTAGCATAGTCTGAAAATGCATTCCAGTTGTTTTTTGTAGTGTATTAGTGTATTTTACTTATATATTGGTGGGCGGTATCCTTGCAAGGTTCATCATTATTATCAAAAAACAACTGATAAGAAGGATTCTTTCTCTATTTCTCCATTTAACTTAAATTAGTTTAGTAGTTGCTGTTAGTGGGGTTCCACTGCACCGCTTTTGTTTGCTATTGCCGTTTCAGTTTCTGCCGCTGCGTTTCTGTAATTCTGGATTTCTGGTTTTCAGCATTTTGTGCACTTTCTGCACTTCCAGCAGCTGCGACTAATTGTTGCTTTTGGCGGGGACAAAAAATATGGAAACGGAGCCACAAGAGGAGCCACGAAGAGCAGCAGCGAAGAGTGGGAATAAACAAGACTGCAAAATGGGGTTCAAAGGGGCGAATGGGAACAGACAGGATGCGAAGGACTTGTTCGCGGACTGGCTGTGAAAAGTGCAACAAACTTTTACAAAATAAAACGAAAATCTAGCCCAAAGGCAAACGGGGGGCGTTCAATGGTGCTGGTTGGCAGGGGGCGTGGCAAATGATGCGCTTCCTTCTGCAACTTCAAATCGCACACTCGCCATCACATAAAAACAACCGCAGCTGGAGACTCTCATGTGGAAAAGAGCGCGAAGTGTAAAGGAAAAAAAAAAAGGAACTTCATTGAAATTGAAGCACTCTCATTAGGAGGAACAAAAGTTGCAGGACGAACGAGCAGGACAAGAACCAATAGAGAAAAGGACAGCTACAAATAGGAGCAGCAAAAATAAAGTTCCGATTTTGATTAAGGGAAAGGCATTTAAAACAAAACAAAAAAAGCATATGGAACTATAATTAAATAGGATTGCATGAGGTTTCTCTAAATTTCCTTAGCTTTGGTTTCTTTTGTAGAGAACCCGAGAGTCCTTAAGGGTTTCGGGCACGGAGCTTGTACAGATCGAAAACTTGCCACGCTTACTTTTTCTAGTTAATATTAATTTCGTTTTTCCCCCATTTACTACAATTTCTAAGAACCTTTTATGAACAATAAAAACATCAATTCCCGGAATTTAAAAATATGTAGATTAGACAACTTTCTAAATAAGAAATGTTTTGTACAGAAGATTCTCATACCGTTCTTCCAGTGCAGGGTTTTTCTTCCGCTGTCTTCGCAGCCCCGATCACAGTTACACGTTCTTTTACACAATCGGAATGTACAGACGCTGCAAGGGACTCTAGGTTCCACTAGCTTTTGGGGGGAAAGAAGCCCTAATCAAAGACAGTAATCACTCGGCCCAGCAGTGCTTGCAGATAACGGAAATTGGGGGTTATACAAATACATTAATTAAGCGGTATACTTACTTGATTTGTTGTTGCCGCTGCGGCGGGTTCATTAATCATTTTCCTATCGGCGGAAAGCAACAACAAGTACCGCTGCGTCGTGGGCTTCCTCTAGCGCTGCTCCCTCTCCAGCTCCCGCTTGTTATTGTTGCTGTTTCTTGTCACCAAAAAAAGGAGTTGCTTTGTTGTTATTTTGGTGTTTGCACTTGTTGTATTTAATCTGCACGCAAACAAACAAACACACACACAGGGCGCGCTGCACGCCTTCGATTCGTAAACAAATGCACGCTATTGCACACACGTCGTTTTGGCTTTTGCAAAATGTTCCGCGGAAAAAAACAAATAGCGAAAACACGTCCGACTTGCGCTGTTTTTTTTTTCAGTGTAACCAGATCTGCCAAGCTCAAATATATCGTGAAATTTTTTAACCCAAATATCGAAATCGCGATATTTTTATTTGGGGTTTTTTGATATTAATTCCTTGGTCACTCTAAATTTCAAAGCAAATGTAAATTTACATATTTGGGGTAGAATTCTCATGTAGAGTGTGAAAAAAAAAAAAATCGGTATGTAAAACGGTGTCGAATTCCCAATCGGTTATGTAAAATCCAAACGATACTATCGATAACAGTATGAATGAACCGGGAAAAAAATCGGTGTATACAACGTCAGTGTTACCATCGATAGGCACAATAGAGGTGAAGAGCTTTGCTAGTTTGAAACTTCACTGCAAGCTTAAGGGATCAATTTCGAAGTGCAAAAATCGACTAGGGAAATTTTTATAGGAGCTTTTCAACATGATGTTGAGTAAAAAATTTAAAAACATTTTTAATATTCTAAAATTTGAAATTCAGTATGCATATTTATAAGCTGTGAAACGGCTTAATAAATTATTCTATTATTATATACCCAAAATATTGCACAAAAAGTTAAGATCGGGTGCTTTATTTAAATTAATATTTACTACAATTTTAAAATGGCTAGAACAGCACCACTGGCAGGGCTCTTTGAATGAATTCATTATCAAACTGCGATATCTGGCCGGGTTTTACGGCTGTTTTGTTAATGATCAGTCACTACGCGAGTGCAAATGCCAGACTGCTAATTATTAAATATTATTATGCTATAAGTGGGGCAATTTATGGCTTCGATTCCCCTGATAACCGATAGCCGCACCGATAACAGCCAAAATACAAATTTTCAAGTGCAAAATCCCCGGTTTCTACAAGTTTCCATGCAAACATATAAATTTTAAAGCTTCATTAAAAAAAAATTATAAAAAAAGATCAGCAGGCATCTTCCTAAATACGGACCAGCACCTCGTAGTGCTCCAGACGCACCTCCTCGCCGCCGAAGGGGATGTAGATGCAGCCATGCGAGGGATGGATCTTGCCCACGCTCAGGCTGTCGCAATAGGTGGCCCTGCCCACGTACAGGGGCTCTCCGTCCACGTTCGGGCCGGAGGACAGGGCGCCGGGCACCACATTGCCGTGGGAGGCGGGCACCCAGCGGAAGCCGGCTCCCGTGAGGACCTGGACATCCGTCAGCTCGTGCTCCGCCTGGGCGTAGGCGGCATAGGCCTTGCCCTTGGCCGGCACCACCTTGGCGGGCAGCAGGTCGCCGTTGCGAAACACGCGTCCCACATAGATGGTGTCCCCGTTGGAGTCGTGGCCCGCCACCAGAGCTCCATCCGGTATATTCGTGGCCGTGGTGTCAATCCAGCGCTCCGGCTGACTCAGCACCTCGTAGGAGAAGATCTTCACCTCGTCGGAGTCGTAGGGTATGTACAGGCAGCCGTGCGAGGGATGCACCTTGCCCACGGTGAGGCTGCCGGCATGGTAGCCGCGGCCCGCGTACAGGTACTCCCCGTCCACGTTCTGGCCCACCTTGACGGCTCCGGGCGGCACCTGGCCGTTCTCCGCCGGCAGCCACTCGTAGTTGAAGCCGGACAGCACCTCGTAGTTCTCCAGCTCGTGCTCCTCGCGGGCATAGGCCACGTAGGCCTTGCCCTTGTTGGGAATCACCTTGGCGGGCAGCATGTCGTTGTTGAAGAAGGCGCGTCCCACGAAGATCGTGTCGCCGTCGGAGTCGTGGCCAGCCACCACGGCGTTTGGCGGCACGCTGCCGTGGCTAAAGTGCATCCAGCGGTGGTCTGTGGGGGAGTAATGGATACCTTTGAATATCCTTCGAGATGTGATGATGTGTGATGTGTTATTTTCCGGCAAGACCTTCGCTGTTACCTTGCATTTTTCAGTCCGTTCTCCAGCAGCTCCGGCGTTTGACTGACTTGGCGTCTGATTTAATGGCCTTTCCATGTTTCCGCTCCGCCTTGGCAGACGTAGATAGGGCTTATCGATGCCCAGGCCCCAGATAAGGGATCCCGGACAGGGCCGAGCCCAACCCTTGGCTGACTCAGATCTTGTAAAGCTCTCCTCGTTCGCATTCTTGCCCGCCGATTGGCCAATTGTGGGGAAATCGGTTTCCAGAGGGGGTTCCCTGTGGGTACAGTGCTAGACCGTGAGTGTAAGGCGCTGGAAAAGTTTTTATTACCCTTAATTTGTATTATTATTACTTTCTTTGTGTTTTTATTTGTTACTACTTTTTTACTGGAAAGTTTTTTTATTACCATTAATTTGTATTATTATTACTTTCCTTGTTTTTTTTTTTATTAATTAAAGGATTTAAATTAGCGGCCTTACACTTGCGTTACTTACTGTTTGGTTAGCTTTAACTTGCAACATATCTTTTGGCAGGCACTCGCTTGATCCTTTATTTGTTCTCTGCGGAGTTTCCCGTATCCGCTTTTCCCACTGCCCCACTTCCCCACTCCCTCCACTCGCCCACTTTTCCACTCGTCCACGCACTCCATTTATTTAGTGGTCGCCGGCTTTGCATTTGTTCTTTTGTTTTTCCCGGCATTGTTGCTCTTCAATGATTTTTCCAGATTTTCCATCCTTGTTTTTTGGAGAGTGGTCGAGTGGATCTCCGCTGTTTTCTTTTATTTTTTACCCATTTACAACTATTTGAACAAGGAAAACTGAACAAAAAAAACAAACAAACAACTGGGCGGCAAAGTGGGAGATTGTGAAATTGCCATGCCATGTTTGCACCTGTTTACTCGTGGCTCTGTTTCCCAGGTAAAGGGGGAATTTTTGTACTCGTAAGCTTTGAGCGGATTCCTGTGGGGGTCGGGGTCTCTGTACTCCCTGTACTTCCTCTCCCTCTCCCTACCAGAAAGCCAATTAGACTCGGGTTCAAGTAAATGACATAAATAATAGGGGGTTTGTTAGGGGAACAATGCACCTGGCAGGATTATTGTATATTGTATTATTAATATACAGCAATATCAACACTGATATATTGTAAATATTGTTTTGATTTAATCAATCAACTTAATCAAGGAATCAAGGAGCGATCTGTTCCCGCAGTTAGCTTCCTTTTATGTTTTAAACTAAGTTTTCTAAACCCGATCGCTGCTAAAATGGTTTTGGCTTTGACTTACCCGCAGTAAAGGACACTCTGTTGCTTGGGATTCATAGCTGATTAATTCCTTTGATTGCAGAGATTCTTGATGTTTTCCCACGATTATGATAAGAACTAGCACATTTCCAGCGAAAGATCGCTTTTCCGGGAGTCATCTGATGATCCAGAGATTCTTGGTGATTTTACACGATAATTCTATCACAATTCCATCCTTTGGACGCTTTTCCGGGGTCATCCAGGTGGGTTGAGATGCACAGGTGCACATGTGAACACGAGGAGAGGCGCGCACTGACTGAGGCTTGAAGCTTAAACTGACTGAGAAGCTTGATCGAGAGAGGGGGAGCAAGGTTGAGCAGCGAACTCCCACACAAACACTTGTATGAGAGCTCACACACTGAGAGCTGAGCTTGGCAGCTTCGCTC